>MU227773.1:172979-185898 GCA_018584345.1 Thuja plicata
AATGAAGAGACAACTGTTTCTTTTCAAGAAACTCTTCACTCTCTTTCCATGGTTTTCTATAAATTGGACCTCATTTCCTTCATTTTGGAGGATGAAATTTTAGAGCATCAAAACTATAGTCTTTTTTTGTCTCAATTCTTTCATGCTTTCAATCTTTTAATTGCATTTAGTATAATTTCATGTAGTTTAATGGATTTTGCATCTTAATGTAGTTTGCTTATATCTCAAATAGCTTAATTCTATCATTTCTTTCAAGTTTCTTAGATTCAAATGCACTTTCATTCTTAGATTGTAATTGCATCTCATATAGAATACATGGTATTTCATCTTTGATAATGCTTTCAAATCCTCTATCTTAGTCTAGTCTCATGGTTGTTGGCTCTCGTTCTGAGAGTAAATTCAAACACCCCAGCTAATTAGGAGGCAACAGGTCGATTCAATTCAAATTGTGGAATGGACAATTCATGTTCATCTCCGCAATTCGAGGATTGAGCAATGACCATGTTGCGTTTGTGCCAGATTTAGAGGTCACATTCAAGCACACACAGAAACAACACACTCCACATGATTAACAATGTGATTAAGATCATCCATCTTTGAATCATAAACAATATCCACAGAAGATGGTAGAGCTATGGTATTAGTATTATGTGTAGGTAAAGGATTCGTATAGATTTAAAGGTTTTGTTTAGGAGGAGAAATAGATTTACTTCCACTACCATCAAAATTATCAACAGAAAAAGTCTTAGAATCAATTAAATCTTGAATTTTATGCTTTAGAGAATAACATTTTTCAGTATCATGGCCATTCTGGCGATGGTATTGACAAAAAGCTTTAGAATCGAAAGATTTGGATGCTATCATGGTAGGGAGAAGAGGTCGAATAGGAGGAAAGGTAATCATCTTAGCACTTAACAACCTACTCATTATAGAATGAAAATTTTCAGAGAGAGGATTAAACGTACGATTCATACGGAAAGCAGTGGATACAGAAGTGGCATTATTGGATGTAACATCAACTTGATCAGCAACCGCATTCGTCTATTTATTAATCTTGACATAGTTGTTAGGTTATTGAAACTTATTAGGATTAGGATCAGTGTCACTCTTATCAACTGGAACATGAGCCATTGGAGTGTTGCTCTCAAATTGACTCACTTGTAACTAATAATGGTGAAGTGCTGCACAAAGTTGTTGAAAAGAGGTAAATTCAGTAAGAAAAGTCTTATCTCTAATATCCTTTTGTAAATTTGAAATAAACATATGTTGAATATTAATATCAGGAACAAGATAAGAAATTTGAGCATACAAATGCTTAAATCTACCAATGAAATTAGTCAACTTTTCCTTAATGTTTTGTTTACAATGCATTAAATCAGTTAAGGAAACTTGTGGACCAATATTATTTTGAAATTTTTGGATAAAGGCATTAGCAAGTTTAGGAAAAGAATTAATTGAATAAGGAGGTAAAGAACAATACCATTGCAAAGCCTTATCACGAAAAGTTCTAGCAAACAATTTAGCTTAAATCCTATGGTCATGAGCATAATCAATACAAAGGATTTAAAATGTTTTAACATGAGTGACAGGATCGCCTTTACCATTGTAATTCTCAAGAAGAGGCATATCATCTTGTTGAGGGACATTAGAATGAATGATGTCTAACGATAAAGGACTACCCATGTCACATGTAGGAATGCTAAACTTGGATTGGGTTAAGAATGCAAATTGTTGTTGTAAAGATGACACAGTTTGAGCCAAACTAATAATTGTGGAATCATTAGAGGAAACAGGTGGCATAGAAATGTTAGGAATAGGAGGAAAAGTGTAGAAAGCAGCAGGAATAGAAGATACAACCGGTGGAACATTAGGAACCACAGTTGGAAGGGGATTAGAATAAGTTGAAGGTACACTATGATATGAAGATTGTGAGGTAGGTAGAGATACCGGTGGAGCACTCACAGGAATAGATGCAATTGGGAGAGATGTATTCATCAAAGGAGGAGTATAAGTAGGAATTCTAGGAATGGAAGAAGGTCCTTGACTAGTGATATGAGGTGTATATCCTAACTCTTGAGCCTCTTGAGCTAAAGGTTTAACATTTGAATGCACAAGATGAGTAAGACCACACAAAAAGTTAACACCTTGATCATTATCACGGAGGACTTTCTTAATAGCCTCTATACTTGGATAGAATCTTGATTATGGTTTTCTTGGATAAGCCAATTTCCCATTTTATCAAGTTCGGTTGAGATTTTTTGCACTTGTTCAGGAAGAACTCTTAAGGCATCATCCTCATTGTGAGATGAGTGAGAAGAGTTATGCTCCATAGAAGGATTGGAATCATGAGCTATCAAATTATCATCCGGGATCCTAAGGAAAGGAGAGGAAGACTCGGGATCAAAGGAACCCATAATTCTATGGCTTCTTCTAACTGGGATACTATATGTAGGACTAGAAGTGGTAAATATCATACACCAATGCAATGCAAATGAACTAACACAAGATTTTGATTTATTAATTTCAAATGTAATTGAAATAACATGCAAGATCTAGCATAAAAATGTAAATCTAACACCAACAATAAAGAGTTGTCTATCGCGGGTTCACCAAAATGTAAAGGGGGAGAATTGATATGTAAAGGAAGTAAATTGAAAAATATATTTGATTGGTTAATTAGGTTTAAAATGTGTTGTATTTCCTTAACCTTTACATATAATTTTAATTTATGTATGTTGTATTTTTGTGTGATTAGGCATATAGGGGGAAGGAAGATAAGATGTTCCTCTTTTATCCCCAAATGCACAAATGAAAGATCCAAGTTGATTAACTCAAAAGAAGGATCAATGCATAGATGAATCAACCATTTGGAAATGAGAGTAAGGAAGAAGATCTTAAATTATATTTTATGATTAAGGAAATATGATATATTGTAGTAATTGAAAAGGATGAGAGGAAGTACCAACCTTAAATAATTTAAGATCTGAAGAATGTTGTTTTTTGAAGTTTGTACTTTGTTTCTGGAAAATTTGAAGTATGATCCGGAACAGAAATGCAGAGACGTAAAAAAACCCAGAAATATTTTTCCAATCCAACACCGTCTTATGAAAAAGGTTGACCTTGACCCACAAATTTCACCCCTAACCAAATAATCTCGACCCTGACCTGTGCAGGTCTGACAGAAAATCTGTTTTCAAATCCCGATAGTTCACTGAAAAGGGTATCTAGATCTAAGTTCAAATCCATAGTCCCGAGCTTGTACCTGCAAGAAAAAGAGATTTTTTTGTTGTGGGGAGGGTTTTTCCTTGGTCAAACCCAAGTTTTGGAATTAACCTCAGATATATAATTGAAATTGCAGAAGTAACCAAAGTAAACGAAACAATTCACCTTGCTCATGTAAAAGTCCTTGTGGAGGATTCAAATCCTTGAATCCATAAGTATGTGTGCACCAATGGATCTAAAATTTACAATGTATGATGTCTTCAATCAATTTCTTGTAGATCTCCAACACCAAGTCTTGAATGGGTTCTTGAATATGAAGAGGCTTGGAAGAAGGTGGATGAAGAGATCACCAAAAAGGGCACTATGTAGCTTGAATCCTTCAATGGCCTCCAATGGATCTCTTTGATGAATGCTTGAATGCTTTATGATGGATAGATTATTGTTTCAAATATTTCTCCTTAGCTTGCTTAAACTTCGCTTGATAATTCTTTTCAATTGTTCAATGATGCTTAGGCTTGGATAGAGGACTTAGAGAAAATGAGAGGAGAAAAATCTCCTTTTATATGAAATTAGGACACAATATTCTAAGGAGGATGAAATAGGAGAATTAAATTCCCATTAAATCCTTTACCCCTAGGATAGGACCTATATTAAATATAATTTAGGAATCATCACTTCAGAACCCGAAACAGCTAACCCAGAAGCGAGAATTAACTTTTTCAAAGACCGACATCCGGAAACTGTGAGATCCTAAAATCTAGACCCTGGGTCAAGGTCGAGGTCAACCTTGACCTAGGTCAAGGGTGAGGTCAACCTTGACCTAGGTTAGGGTCAAGGTTGACATAGACCAAAAAGGTCAACCTTGACCTTGAGGTCAAAGATCTCAAATCTGCAGTCTAGAATGCGGAAAACTGGATGGAGAGAGGTGGAAAATGGGGCAGAACAGGGGGAAAGCTAGGTCTAAATCAGGAACCCATTCAAGATTCTTGACATGACCCCAAACCACCTACTCAGAAGGCTAAACAATTCTACCATGGAAGTGCTTCTATTTTTCGACTATACAGGTATCTGGCCATGATTCATCTGCAACATCTAAAGTCTTGTTATTTGTTGTATCATCTTCTTCTTTGTCTAACCCAATAGATGTGTCATCTTGAGTTTCCTTGTCAACATCTTGTTGTTGAGGGTATTTTTTGGTGATTTCCTCCTTAGTAGGTTTATTCATTATCTTGCACCATTTCTTGTGGCTATCCTTCTCAAGATTTATAATCTTTCCTTCAAGAAATTTGTATGCTCTCAGCTTTGGTGAGAACTCCTTTTTGTACTTCTCCATCATTTCATCTATTTCTAACTTCTTTGATTCAGGTGGCATGAGTGAAACAAGTACTCTCTCTTATCTCTCTTTCATTCTTCAATGCAAATTTCCAATGGGAGTAGAGTCTATCCAAGAGTTCCCTCGGTACATAACTACCTTCAAACTGAATCAGTACATATTTAATTTTGTACATTTTGGCTATGATGGCATCCCTTACTTTATTCTGATCTTCTAGTTCTAAATTCAACCATCTTCTGATCTTTCAATCTGATATAGATCTAAAGTTTGCAATAGATTTGCATATGTCATCAATAGATTTAGGAGCTGTTACCTTGACACTTTATGCCTTTATAGCTTCATCCTGCTCGGTGTCTTCTATATCCTCTCAAGTTCTTATGAATTTCCTTCCTATTTTATTTTTCCCTGTCTTTGGTGTGGGAGCTTTCCTTTTGTATGTCCTCACCTTTTCTTTCTTTAGAGGTGAAGGATTAGAATCTTTGATGTTTGCCTTCTAGTCCTAGAAGCAGTTGTTGTCCTTGGCTTTTTAGTTGGTGGAGGGGGTGGTGAATCTGACTATATTTCCTCAGAGTCATCCTTTCCTTCATCTTTACTGAAAAATAATTATTCTTCAGTTTCTTCCTCCTGTTCAACTTCTTCATCTTTTTCAGCTTCTTTCTCGGTTGTTGACAATATCTTTTTCAGATTCTTCACCATCTTGTCTTTCTTCCTAACAATTTTCTTAACAACTAGGCCATATTTTATTCTTGTCTTGGCCTCTTCATATGTTCCAAATTTGGGTTGTTTCTTATCCAATGGTTCATTGATCAAGGCATCAATTGCCTTAGTTGGAAGATCAATGTTGATTCATACTCTAATGGTTGTAACCATGTTGTCCTTGGTATAGTAGGCTTAATGTATGTTTTGTCTGTATCAACCATGAAGCATATCTCATCCTTATATTTTTCAATGAGTTTCTCAGGGATTCTTACCCTCTTTTGCATTCGGTCTTTGAATACATTAAAGTATTCATCCATGAATATCTCAGATTTATCTCCTAATGTAGCTATATGCTCACTGATTTGCATGGTGACCAGTTTTTTGCTGTCTCATTTAACATCTCCTACCGATGGGAATGTTTCTTGAAAATAAAAGAATGTACACATTATTAGTGAGCCAAACTTACATGTGTTTGATTTTGCATTCCTAGTGGTCTTTAAATTGTCCTTCAACTGATTCAAGAGTAGTTCAGATAAATCTAATTGTGTTCCCTTCTTCAAAATTTTGAACGTTGTGTCCACTACACCTAATGCTATGCTATTCAATCTGCTTGCCTGGAATAATTTGTATCATAAAATGCATGCACCGAACTTCATCTCATCATCAGTTATTGTTGTAACTTTTAGTCCTTTGCCATCCCATTTGGCTCCTATCATTTTCTCAGTCTCGGCCTTTGGTGGATGCTTTAGTGCCTTAACTTTCTCAGTTATGGGGTAAACGGTGACTGCGTGAATGACATCTCGATTTATCACCTTCGATTCATCAAGTCATAGCTTGTTTTTATGCATTCGGCTTAGCACTAACTGAATCCATTCAGTTTTTAAAACCTTCGGGAACATTAGGGCATTGGTGAGCCTTTTTACTTCAATATGCTCTTGTTTGTCCTTGATTGTTCCATCTTCATTGCACAACTTCTTATAAGCTTCTTCAACCTCTAATGTTCCTATTTTTGCAATCTTGCAGTGTATGAAAGATCAAACGTCTTCCACAAGTAAAACCCTAGATGGTATGCGTGAAAATGCTCTAGCATTTTCGGGTTGTGAGGCAACCTCAGGATGGATCTTGCAGTTAGGTTCCTCACATGCTAAATTCTTGATGTGTTTGAACTCATCTTTCTTTGCATTCTTGGATTTCAAGGTTCTTGATGTCGAAGCCATTTTCAATTTTAGGGCTTCCTGCGTAATGCGTAAAAATAGAGTTTTCAATTTTATTGAACTTAATGTTTGTGCTTGCAAAGATTTCTGATCTGCTAGGAGTGCTGGTGGTTGAGTCGTGGTTGCTCTGTAACTTAGTTTCTTTATGCTCGAAAATCACCTTTGTCGCTCTACTCTGGGTGTCGTGACAAATGAGTTGTTTCGTTGCCCTATTTATAGGTGTTTCCCTAAACTGCATGCCATAAATGCTTACCAACTCCTCGGTGTATGAAGATGGAGTTCATCGATGAAGACTTTACTTTCCTTCGGTGATACTGATAACGTTTCAGAGAAGTCGGTATTCCATTTTATTTTACCAACAAGTTTTGGTGGCATTGACAACTTGTTCATTTGCTTGTTTACCGACGAGGCTTGGTTTATACTTAGCAACTTTGCTTTCAACTGATGCTTCTCGGTAAATGTAGGCAGTCTTAGCTTTGAGTGTATACCGACGGGTTTCGGTATATATGCCCAAAAG
Source organism: Thuja plicata (assembly GCA_018584345.1). NCBI lineage: Eukaryota > Viridiplantae > Streptophyta > Pinopsida > Cupressales > Cupressaceae > Thuja > Thuja plicata. The sequence continues at coordinate 179,965 of MU227773.1, forward strand.
CATAGTTATTACAAATTTTAACAAGTAATACCATGATGCATCTTCCTTATGCTAATTTGGAATTTCATATCAATATATTATGGAACCGATGTAAAATAACAGCTTGGGATAATGTAGTTCCATACTTACTTGTTCTGCTTAGGTGGGGGTGGTGATGTCACCAAATCCATCGGATGGGGTGTCACCATTTGCATTTGTCGGTCTAGCTTCATCATTGCTTGAAGCTTTTCTCCACATTTTGTCTCTTGCCCTCTGGATATCTTCAATGGTGTTTCCATTGGGATGTGTGCTTGTCTCTGTCATTTGGTCTCTATAGTCTTTCTTGAGATGACCAACTTTATGACAATGTAAGCATGCCATTCTAGGGTTAGTCTAGCCTCTAGACTTTCTAGTCCGCTGTCTCATATAGTTTGTAGCAATGTGACCATATCTTCCACATGTTGTACAATTTGTCCAAGTATTGTAATCCCATACATACTAATTACTGACTCTCTTCAGTTGATAGGAAGTATCTTGACCTTTAGGCTTCCATGCTTTCCTTTTCTTTTTCCAGCATTCAAGAGTTGTGTACCCATTCATTTTGCATGTAGGACTGTATTTGTCCATGTAGGTTTCCTTCTTTGGTTGTTTCATCTCAGACTTACATTCATATGCTTTATGTCCTTTCCTGTTACATTTATAACAGAATCCTATGAATGAAGATGTAGATTTAGGAATACCTTTCATTTTGCCTCTGCATGCATTTGATGTATGGCCTTTCTTTCCACAGTGATTGCATGTAAGCTTTCTTGGTCTTGAATTTGTATAAACATTCTTTGGATCAGTTTGATTTGATGATTCTCCATTCTTGGTAAAACCTAGACCTGTATTGTTGTTGACTCTTCGTTGTCCTTCAAGAAAATCATCCATTCTTTTATTGCTTTCTTCAGCCTTTTTGATAATTTCATTATGTTATTGCTGAATTCTTATTTCATTTTTCAAATTTTCATTCTCATCCCTCAGCTCACCGATAGCTTCTATTCTTTCAATGAGTTCAACATTTAATTTGTTTGCCTCTTGACTCATAAGAATAATTTGATTTGTTATCTCACGGCGATGCTCTGTAAGTCTTTGTATTTTAGACTCTTTTTCTTGTAGCTTTCCTGTGATCTTTCTTCTATCATCAATAGCTAGTGTTCTTTCTTGTTCAGCCTATCTAGCATTTTTTATGACATCAATCATCCTTACCATCTGTGTCTCTTGACCGATTTGCGGAGATTTAACTTGTCCAACCAGATGTAGATTGATTTTAGTTAGGATTGTGATGCTTTCTTCTGATGTATCTGATGTTTTACTTGTAGTTGATCCTGAAGATTCAAAGAAATTTGGTATCTCTTCCTCATGATAATCTGTCTCATTACAGTGAGATGCCATATTCTTTCTTTCATCTAGCAATTGTCTCATGTTGATTCTAGCTTCTTTATACTGTTCATAGAACATCTAAATTTCAAGCTTTTTATTCTCAATATTTTTATCAACTTTGTACTTCTCCATTGTATGATCTTTTCTCTTAAGCCTTTAAGCTTTTCAAGAAGAGACTTGGCTCTGATACCAATTGTTGGGATTAATGGGAAGTATGTACTAAGAGGGGAGGGATGAATCATTACCTCTAAAACTTTTGTATCCCTTTGTCAATTAACCTTTGTAATCAATTGTGTATCCATTCAATTTGATTTATACTATCTTCATGTGAGTTATATCAATTCATAACATTAACATACATGTGAACTTTCATAGAAACATTCATGAAAGTAAATTGACACATAACACAAGATATGATATCGTAGAAAACTCCTGTGAGGAAGTAAAAATTGCGATGGGAATGGCACCCACAAAATCTTCACTATATGTAGATTGGAAGGGGTCAGTTAAGGCTTACATATTTATCACTTCTGATGATCTACCCTGTTAAGAGTATCGGTGGAGACCTGTTAAAGTCTACTCTGTTAAGAGCTTTAGCAACACTGTTGAGTGTGCACTCGGTTAAGAGATTTGTTGTTGGAGTGTTAAATCCACCTTCCTTGAAAGGATTTTTACACTTTGCTCCACTTGTTAGAATGATAGAAAATTACAAATTGACCTAGTAAATGCAATATCCTATTACTGATAGAGATCTAATTTAGTTTACATGAAAAATATTATCACCAAATTGTGATTGAATAATACCTCTGATTCTCAGTATGCTCTGTTCTTGGTTCTTGCTAACCAAATTCACCTTTTGTTGTTCCTATTCTTGAAACTCTCAATCTGATCCATAGATGTGCTCGTTTGATTCATTCATGTTCTACTCTCTCTTCACATCGATAATAATGAATGATTGAATCATCTATTTATAGATAGATTGACTTCATCAAGTTTTGATAAAAACATTGTTAACTCTAAGATCGGGTTTACAACTTATACCTAGATCTCCTAGTTTATGTGTTTTAAATTAGTTAGACTGATTAAAGATCTTACATTCATGTATCTTGTCCCTAAAGAAATAGATTTAAAACAAATAAATATCCTATAAATAGAATACACTTGCTTTATCTGACGTGGAAGTCAGATCCACTTTTTGTGGGTTGCAACTGACTTTCAGTTCTGTCTGTCGGTCATGCTTGACTATCCTTCATTTTTGTTCTCACGGTTGCACTTTAACTATCCTGTCAGTTTGCACTGTGTCTTGCATATTGGGTTCCTCTATCGGGTTCCACTTTATCTTTCAGCTTTATGATTTCGGTTTACACACTAAGTTGTGTCGTCGGTTCTCTTTGCACTTAGTCATCTTCGGTGATCTCTTAGTATCTGATCTTCGGTTTGCTCATGTCCTGTCTTTCAGTGTATACTTACCGAAAGTGTTGTTTGCATACTAATGGCAATTTAATGTCATCAATATGTTCCACTGCTAAAGATAGAGATTGGATCTTCAATAGTGGACCGTTCTTTTTGGAAGGAAAACAATTTTCCTAAAATATGGAAACCCCATTTTAATCCCATCGGAGAAATGATAGGATTTGTCCCAATATGGATCAAGCTACCTGGGTTACCCAAATAATATAAGGACCAAAAAACCATAAGACAAATTGGCAGTCAGATTGGTGATTTTTTCAAGGAACAAGAAGTTGTCGATAAAAATTATTACAATATGTATATAAGGATTTGTCTCAATTGGAAACAAATTCACGCCCTTCCAAATATGGTATAAATTAACTCTGGGTCTAGTGTTTGATGGAAAAAATTAGATATTGAGGAAAATTTGGAAAACTATTTGAAATGCAAAGAATTGGTGCACTCACTAGGGCTTTGTAAAGATGTGGAAAAAGGAAAGCAATTAATGAAAAGCTCACTACCTGAGGAGAATATTAACATGTCTAAAAGGAATCAATGGGAGATACAATAGAATGAAATGGACTGGGTGTTACAATCTCAAAAAAAGAAAGGCTTTATATCTAGTGGGGCCCTATATCTCGTGGGGGTTGTGCAAAGAGGAGTGATAGATAAAAATTTTGACAATGATATTAATGCTTCAAGCATAGACAATGGGGAGGATGTACTTGCAGCATTAGGAATAGACCTAGAAAATAGATTGATTGAATTCAAGGATCAGTTGTAGGGTTGGGATAAGATCCCAGCTAAAGAATCTTGTGCAGAGGAATGGATTAACAATGAGGAAAATAGAGAAAGGGATTTTCAATGTAAGGAGGTTTTTGGCCATATCATGGATAGGCAAGTGGAAATGCTAGATAGGACTGGTGGAGATCTTGAAGAGGACACATTAAGTACAATAGTATTGCCAACATTTACTCAAGATCTACTAGAATCTTCAAGAGGAAATGATGCACTTTTAATTTCAGCTCAACATATAAATAAATTTGAATTGTTGTCTTAGCAAGAAAATCAAGCTATAGATGTTGAGGATCCAATCTTCAAAGATATTCATGTTAGAGTAATAGTCTATCGGGGTTACTAATTTAAATCATTATGATCTAATTAGTAACTTCCCTATTCACTCTAGTTTGCTTAAGTTAACCTTAGGTAGTTTCTATTTCTGTTGTTTCCCTTTTTAGGGTTTCGGCATCCTTTATAAGGATTGTCCGCTTTGTAATTCATAAGGAGTTTATTCAGTATTGTTGATAATATAGAAATCATTCTTTTCAACATGTTGTCTCCTCTGGCTTTTTGGCCGCCTTAGATCCTTCTCTCTTCTGTCTTCTTCTTCTGTGTAATAGTCTTTGCATGCAGGTGATCTTGGTTGCATTGCGTTTAAGCAATATCAACATGGTATCAGAGCCATCTTGCTGCCGGTTGTTCGTAGTTTATTGAAGCTTCGAGGGTTTGAGGGTTTCAGAAGTTTTTTCGGCTTCTCTTTGTGATTCTGGGGGGTCTCTATTTTTTGAGGCACTTTGGGCCCAAACGGACACCACCATTGTGTCCGGAAGGCCCAAAAACCCCAGAAACCATATAAGGCACGTCTGATTTGGACACAGGGGCCTCTGGGGATTTTTTTCAGCCTCCTACGGGCCGTACGGACACGGTTTACGAGGCAAAATCATCAAAAAACATGGTTTTTATGCATTTTTTAAAACGCGTGCAGTGTATTTTTCATCGCGCCGCCGGCCAGCGCCCGGCAGCCACCGCTCTGCGCCACCGGGATTCACCTCCTCCGCTTCCCCAACGGCTCGGCCGCCCCACCGGCACCGCCGCCCTGCCGGCTTTCAGCGCGGCCCTAGCCGCCCTCCACGACCCGCCTCCCGCCGCCTTCCGGCCCTGCGGCCCCCCCTCGCCGCCCCTGCGGCCGCTCTACATGCCCCCGCGCGCCACTCCGCTTGGTGCTGCAACCCCCGCGCCGCTCGGGCTCCGCTCGGCAGAATTTTAAACCCCGCGGGGTTATTTTGTTCAGCCCACGGTCATATGCAGACCCAGCGGCTTAGGATTAAGCCCCCGGCGCGCGCCATGCGCCCGAGGGCTCAAAATTTTTAGCCTCTGTGGGCCTTTTTGGGCAATTTTGGGGTACCTGGACGTTTTTCTCTTTATAGGGAGCGTACAGGGGTCTTTTTATGACTTCTATATACCGTCGGAAAGCTCTTTCCGAGAAATTTCCGATGGTAGAGGTTAGAGGTTTTGGTTCCACCGTTTCGACAGATTTTTTTGCTGTTGAAGTCTGATGTCCTGTTTTGCCTTCCAGGAGTCATATCTGGCTCATCCGGACTCCTTTTTCGGCAAACGAGATATCGTCGGAAAGCTGATTCTATGTACTTTTCAGTGGTAGAGGTATTTCTTCCAGATTCTGCTCCAGGTTTTAATTCCACTGAGTTATGCAGTTTATGCCCTCTGGTGGTGTGTTTGGTTCTACAGGTCCGGGGATCTCTTCTACTGGTTACATAGTCCACTCTTCTTTCTGACATCTGAGCTTGCATGCTCATTCTGATGCATTTGTATTCTGTAAACGCACTGAGATAAAGTGCCTCCTTCTGCTTATCTGGATCTTGTACATCTTGTTCAGTTGTATGTACTCGCACTCTGTTATAAAGTGCCATGGGGGGATTCTGATGCATATGCCTTAGGCGCATCTACTTTTGTCAAGTGAGCGTACCTTCCACGACATTAGCCCATGTAGAATGTGTAGATGACACCGCCCTTTATCCTGTGTTTGTACCTCTGTTGCTCTTGGTGTTCCTGATTCTTCCTCTGCAGTTGTTTCTGGTACTGCATTTTAGTGTTCCTGTCACCTCTCCCAGTTCAGCATTATGGGGGGGGTTCACCTGTTGGTTCTATTGCTTCCTTTCTTAGGTTGAGTGATCTACGTATTCAGTTCTTTTTCCTATGTACTAGGCGGATGCAGTGGCTAGGCACCTATGCATTTCGGTGAGATGGATCATCTACTATATAGACACTCATTCTTTCCTACTTTTG
>MU227773.1:197714-217395 GCA_018584345.1 Thuja plicata
TATATATATATATATATGTAGAATAATAGTATCTCATAATGATGTTTATTTAATTCAATGTTAAGATCATTTTATCTGATCGAAGCTATAAACATCAACATTCTTCTTTATGGCTTTTAACTTTGATATGAACAAAATGTCTTTAATCCTTGAAAATTTTCTTCCTTCTACTATTTCCTATCATTTGAATGAATTTCTCATCTTTTAGCCACATTTTTTCAAATTTGAATGGATATTTTTTGGGTTCCTTCTCTTCATTGATTACTAACTACACCGAGAAGTGATCTAATCCATAGTTTGGAAGAATTGTTGATTTGAAGATGTAGGGAAAATCAGCCAAATTACCTTTGAAGCAGAATCTGTCAAGATTTTATGCAATATTATTGAAACTTAGTCTTGTATTATTCCATGTATAGATCATGTTATTTGTCTTTATTTCTAGTAAATTATTGTGATATACCAAATTTCTGAAATCTATTAATGATTGTGATTCTTTAGTGATGCCTCCACTTTTTTGTGATTCTTTAGTGATGCCTCCACTTTTTTCTTTGTTTGATCTTTTGCTTTCCATCTCTTAATCTTAATTCTGCAAGGGATTTCCTTCCCCTCCTCCTTGCAAATTTGTTACACTCTTAAAGTTTTTTGCCTTGACATGTTTGTGTTATGCCCAATTTGTCGTCCTTATATTTTATTACTTCTTCTGATAGCAGAGCTATATTTTTATCATCTTCCTCATTTTCTAACTCTTTTGTATCCATTGTTTCAAATATTTTTTTAATTAATTGTTGTTTTTCTAAAGTTGCCTCTATACTCTCTTCCTCCTCTTGAGTTAAACCCATCCTGTCATAAATTGCTTCTAACTCCAGGGGGACATCATATTTGTCATTATTATCAGGAGTAGGATTTTATGTGTCTTATGTCTCCTCTCCATTATTGTTCTCAAACTCTTTTATACTTTCATTAGTTAATTGTTTGTATTCATTCCTTCACCCACTTGATCCAAAAGAGCAATATGCTCTTCTACTTCTTCTTGAAAAAATTTTTGTCCTATAGAAGTTGAAGTAAGGTTGCTTTGCTATGTGTTATTATTTTATTTATTTCTACTTCAGATCTCAGTTGATTCTGAGTTGTGGGGATGATCTCTTTAGATTCAATATTATGTTTTTTTGTGTAGAGGTTTCCATCACCAACCCTCCAATCTACATATTGAATTTTATGGACACTTCCAGTGTTGGAGTGGGCTTGCTATGTTTAATCCTTTTAGGCTTAAGGCTTGTCTTTAAAATATCATTTTCCTCAATTATTCCATTGTAAAGGGATAGATTTATGAACCGACTTTATTTTTTATTGTTAGTTCCAGGGATTCTAATTATTTTACCCTAGATCGATGTTTAAGAGAATTTTGACTTAGTTTGTTTGATCCTTCCATGTTATGCCTTCACAACCTAGGAAGGATCCCATATTATTTCCTTGCTTCTAAGATTTCAGGAAAATGATATTTTGTTGGGAGCATCCCAAGTTTCACTCATTTTGGAAATTTATCTAATTTGTATGAATTAGGGTTAAATTTTGGGATCCATTATATACAATGGAAGCAATGGCCTTTAAAGAATCTTATATTGTCATATAATATTTCATGTTTAACTTCTTTGTTTTTGAAAATTATAAATAAGAAATTATTTTCTAGGATAGAGATACTTACCTACTTGGGGAATTTGGTTCCCCACCATTCTATGATGTTTTGGATCAACTAATTGTACCCACTCCAGACTGCCATAATCCCTAATTTTGAATAATACTCCCAGATAGATCATGTGGTATATGTTTTGATCACAAGGGCTTTTCTTATTGGTTTCCAGTCTATGGTAGGGTTTTCCTTTGTCATGTTTTCCTAGAAGGGGGATATTTTTTCCCTTCGCCCCAAAGGAATACAACTCTCCCCAGTAGCTAATCTCATGTTTAGTATCCTTGGATTTTATTTTGTCGTCCATGATTCACCATGTTGCATTCTTGCTCTACTTATCTCATGGTTATGTGGTAGATTTCTTTATTTTTTTAGGATCCTTCGATGCTTACTCAATGGAATTTTGTTCATGCATGAGACAAAGCTTGGTGGTTCCGCCTGAGATCCATTTTGGCATCTAGATTTTATGGGTTGTACTATTTTCCAACCCTTCTCATTTGCAAGTATTTTCATCGGAAGTATTTGCTTCCCGAAAGAGTATCCTTGGCTATTTTACATTTTCGCACATCAGAGCAAGTTCTTTTACTAACTTTTTATTTTTATTTTTTTTCATAGTTAACCTTGTTTATTTACTTAAATAATTCTTATTAATTAATTAAATCTATATTTAATTCAACTACCTATAAATTAAATTTTATAAAGCATAAAATTGTATCAAAATCAAAGTAACCAATTAACTTATCACTCGAAATGGACCATAAATTTTTTAAAGGATAAATAAAAAAACAAACCAATTAACTCATCTATATATGGTGATTAATGGTAAACCACCAAGTCACGCATATGCATTGAGAAGACCCTAAATCCTATCCTCAACCCAAATCTGATTTGTACAACCCAATGATGCAAGGGTACAAATGCAAGATCTAGTTAAGGGGAGAATTCGAGGTGTTTTCCATTTTGTGATGTAAATGTATGGAAGAAAATGATAAAAGATCTTATGCTTATGATTAAGAGAAAATGTAACAGCAACAAATCTGATCTAATGTGTAAAGTACATGCAAGATGTAAGGAAAAGAATGTGTGTACCTAAAATGGAAGAGGAAAAAGGTGTGAAAAATGTTGAATGTCTGACAGAGTCCCGAAATGTCTCAGTACATGAATCCTGCAATCTGTGATCTGCAACTTTATGTTCTATCTCAAGAATAGGTCAAAAGTGGTTCAACCTGTACACAGGTATAGGTCGAAGGTTATACTCAAACTGCTCCAAATCAGAAATAGAAAATGGATCTAGGTAAGTCTTTGGACTATCTTTCTCGTTCTGTAACTGGAATCTGCACTCAGAATGTCAAGGAATATGTTGAAGGTTTGAACTATACCTGATATTGTCAGAATCTGGAACAGAAAATGGATCTGGAAAGTTCTCTCAAATGGGTACTCCGATCTGCAATTATACTCAATTCTGAACCTATGCATGTACACAAAAGAGAAGGGGAAATTGTTGGGGGAAACCATTTAGGAATTAACCTTGAAATGAAATAAGTAAAGCATACAAAACAAGACAAATGTAATTATTCACCTTACTTGATCAAACCCTTGTGGATGGATACAAATCCTCTATACCCACAAATATGTATGCTTGCTTGAATGTTGAATTGTAGAATGTTAGGATGTCTTCACTAATGCAATAGATCTGCACTTGCCAAACCCTGGATCATGGATGTATGTATGCTTGATATGCTTGAAGGAAAGGAATGAAGGAAGGATATGGTTCCTATTGCTCAATTGGGAAATCCACCACTACTCCATCATGAAAGAGAGATTCAAACAATAGTCTTCATATCTTAGAACCAAATCCTTGCTTGCTTGAAATCACCTTAGGCTTGAATGCTTGTAATTTTGGGCATGAAAATGGATGCAACAGATGTTAATGGATTGCAATAAAGATCATGGATGGAAAAATGAAGGGAAGATGCCTCCTTTTATAGAGATTTCGGGGTTTTATTTCGCAGAGGCCGACCTCACTGGGCGGGAAAATGAAAATACTGTGCATCGAACCCAAAACCCACTAATTTAAAATCCCAAGGGTATAGGTCAAAAGTGGTTCAACCTATACCTAGGAGAGTAAATTTTGAGGCAGATTTGTGTGGCCCAAGAAGTATTAAGGGGCTCGGGGCAAAATGGAGAGAAAAATGAGCAAATCAAGCATAAACGCATCCAAAATCGAGGAGATCACTAAAATGGGGCCCAAATAGGTCCTAGAGCTTCCAAATTAATGGGTGCTAACTTTTTAGACCTGTACATCATCTAGAAAAATAAATCCATAAACATGATAATTAACTAATAATAGTCATCTTATCCTTTAGTAAGTAACTAATAATAGCCATCTTATCCTTATTTTCTCCATTAATCCTTATTTGCATCCTCAACATATATAGATTGAGGTCAATTCTTTATCCTCAACAATTACAATTTGGTTGAGTGAGTAGATGTTCTAGAAACAAGCAACACAAATATCAAATATAACACTATTTTGTCAACATTATATCAAGAGATTTACATGCATGTTAGAGTAGCGAGCTTTAATTTTGTCTTGTTCATTCTTTTTTCAAGTTGATTGAAGTCAGTTTTTTATCCTCAACAATTGCAATTTGGTTGAGCAAGTAGATGTTGTAGAAACAAGCAACACAAATATCAACTATAATACTATTTTGTCAACATTCTATCAAGAGATTTTCATGCATGTTAAAGTTGCTAGCTTTAATTTTGTGTTGTTCATTCTTTTTGCAAGTTATTATTGTTTCATTTTTTGAAGGATGAATCATGTAAAGATTTTTTTTTAATTACTAAAAAATTATCTTTAATCATTAGATATAAAAGAATTTTTCAAAACCATCAAAGGCTGGCTCATATATTATTAAGAATTCATTAGATCACATAGTTTTTATTAACTAAAATGAATATCAGTTTTCCTTTTAATTACTTTCCATGTATTTCTTAAACTTAGAATTGTGTATGTTATCTCTCGCACCACTTGGTGATCTTGAGGATCAAAAGTGCTTCCAAATTATAATTTTCTAGTTTGTTTTTTTATTCCTAAAAAGATCAATGATTGCTTGATCTTAAGAATAAAAAATACATCTTTTTTTTCTCTTTTTAGAGGGGTTTGTGTGGGGATTTCATAGCCCTAGAGGGTGACCCTAACCTTTGTGTTCTAGTAGGGTATAAATATTTGGGGATGAACTAAAAAAAAAACCCATTGGAAGAGAAAAAATGTCACTTCAACTAAGCACTCAAGAAATTTATCCCTTAGGATTGTGATGAGGAGAGTGACTCACCCTCTCATACTAGGTTGAGAAACTTATCTCCTTCTATTTCATGGAATAAAGCTTCATTTACATGTCTTCTTCGTAGGATTTGACTCAACCTTGCTTTGGTTGTTTCATACATCTTCCACCCAACTTAGCCCCTAATTACATGTATTGTTTCAACCAAACATATCCTCACACCCTTGTCTATCTTCCCTTTACACACCAAATCCCAACCAATTAGTAAGACTCTCCTAATGGCATTGAAACCTTCCCAAAGGAATTTCTTCGTGATTATTTTGAAGCTACTATTAGCCTTCATTGCTATTGAATTCGAGACCATATAGATATTATAATGAAGAAGACAAATTTGATTGTCATTATTTTTCTAATTAAATTTAACCACGTTCCCTTCCACAATTCTAACTTAGATCAATAGTTGTTGATTGTTTCCCCCCATAAGCTTTTTCTCATTGGTCCTTTGAACATGATAACTCCTAGATACTTGTTTGGTATCTCACCAATATCAAATTTAAAGAACACCATAATTTGTCTTTGCAATCCTCACTAAGTGTTGAAGAATAAAATATTAAAATGTTTAGGTTGATTATGTAGCCCAAAGTCGCGGTGTATCTATCCAAGGTGAGCTATCATCTACAAAATGTTAATGAGTTAAGGGTTGTAGATGCTTTAAATTATACATACCTAACCACACTTAATTATAGCCTATCCTAGGTCATTAATTAAATTAACATTTATTATTTATTTTAATTTTTCCTCCATTTGTATCTCACCTTGTCTAGCCATTAATTAAATAAATATTATTATTAAATAATTAATTCACTATTCACTTCCATCCATTAATCTTTGTCCATTTAATCCTAGCCATTAGATTCATTCACATGGATCACAATCCAAAATTGTCATCATGTGACAAGTGTCTCTTTCACATATCCGTCTAAGGCCTTGTTCACATTCATTGAACCTAAACACCAAAATTGTCATCATGTGACAAGTGTCTCTTTCACATATCTGTCTAACTAAGGCTTTGTCTACAGTCATTGAACCTAAACACTTTCCAAATTCAACCTAACTTTTCATCTTATCTATTTATTCCATGCACCGCCTCTTAATTGTAACCATTCATACAAGGACGTTGTCCTACTAGTAATCCTAAACCTAGACCGTATCCATCATCTGATACTTGCCACGTGACAATCCTAAATCGTATCCTCATTAAATCCTAGGCATCTAACATCTAACTATCCTAGCTCTTGATTTTGCATCTTGAGAATTCTATAGCTAAAGGCCCACATCGTTCACCCTTTATCTAGATAATTGATCAAGTATATGCTAGTGAGTTCATGCTACTATTTTTCTATCATAATATCAAATTTGTACCAAGGTTATGTTGGTTTCTTAATTATTAATCCGCATTTTATCATTATCTAGAGAAAATCAAATAGAGCTAGGGTGCAATCTATTTTAGCTCATTTTAGAAGAACGGAGATTGTTATAGATATTCGATTAATTTTTTACATTATTCTTTGTTATTTTTATTCAATTATTTTCCCATAACTTTAAAGAATTTTTTTTTATTAAAACCTCTACCATGATATATATTTTAGTAAAAAAAAAGGGAAAGGGACATAGCATCTCCTTGACAAAGGCCCCTAGTAGCTTGAAAGAATCCATAAGCACTCTCATGCGTGGAGATTTTGGATGTGAAAATGCAATTAAAAATCCACTCCATCCAATCTCCATTAAAGCCAAATTTCCCCTAAACTCCCATTAAAATTTGCCAATTGACTTTGTCATAAGCTTCACCAATAGCCAACTTTATGGTCATGTAGTTTCTCTTTGGGCGTACAATCATGTGGAATTATGACATGTTATATTCTAATCTAAAGTAAAACTTCTCCTCCAAAATAATTCTAGGAAGAATGGTCTTAATTTATTCACATTAACCATGCAAATTATTTTGTAAGTGTACATGGATCTAGAAGGCTTTTTTGTGGATTAATGTGATGTTGGTGATGATGTCTTCTAAGCTATTCTTTGATCTCCTAGAGTTTCGCATCTGAGCCACATATTTTTGAACTTGAAGGGAAACTCATTTGGTGCAATCACCATAGATTGTTGCGAAACTGGTCAAATTTCTTCCATTTCCTCCTCTTCTCCACACAATTGCTTTTCAGATTGTAAATAGATGAATGATTTAGAATATGCATATCACATCATCACATAATTATGGATTCTATTATTTCATTCACTACACTTGTAGAGTTATTGCGGGTTTATATATATTTTCACATTGTTGTTACAATTTCGACCATTCTACCTTAATATTGCTTCCTTCATGGAATGTTGATTGTTGTTCTTTGGATAAGTGCTTCTACTCCTTTGTTCAATCTATATGTTTGATTGTTGAGCATTGTTTTCCCCCTTACCAAGATCGATGTACCTTAATCACTATCTTTTAACATAATCACTGCCCATAAATATAATCGATGTTCCATAGACTTTAGTCGTTGTCCCTCTCGCAATAGTCGCTGCTCCTCAATTATATTAATCACTACTTTTGACTTGGGCTCGCTGCCTTTAATATGCACATGGAAGCGTTGCATTTTACTGATTAGAAAATTGTCATGTCTTCTGAAGACAAGTTTCTACCGACAGAGGCAAGTTAAACCATAATGCTTAGGCAGGGGCATGACATACTTCATTGTGAAGCATCATTACAAAGAAATGAGTAGTTACTACATTAATGTCAAAGCTAACTATTTATTTAAGGCAATCTGGCCCTACAAGAGGTTCATTTAGGCCTCTCGCAAAAATCATCTTTCTTCCATTCCTTAGATCAGCCTTTGAGTATCGCTACCATTCCCAAGTCGTTGTGGAGGACAAAGATAAGGAGATCGATCAAGAGCTTGTTGCCACCCTAATTGTTTTAAGAAACGCATTCATATGGAGGTTGGGGACATTCTAGACATGAGATCAGGAATCGCATATAACTAAAATCAATTGAATAGGACAAAATCTAGGGGAAAGGCTTCAGTTATCGTTCATATTCCAATTATCGTTCATGTTCCAATTATTGTCCACTCCCCAAAAAAACACACAAAATATTTGCCATACCCACACAACGGAACTAGGGTCCATACCAGAATTGGTACCTTAAATTGACACACTTTCACATCCATCTGGATTCTTAGAGTTTCAAATATTTTTAACAGAATTGCATGCCTGAAAAAGAGACCTGTCAAAGACTCAATACAGATATTTGGCTTGTGTACTCTCATCTGTCCGATGGTACAAAAATCCTGTTTTAAAATCACATGCGATATTTACTTTATCAGATTATGTAATTTAACACCTACTGAAAAATTTAAAAAAGAATATCCATTTCCACAATTTTCTAATATTCAACTCCACCAAAGACACCTGGAAAGTTGGAAACCATTACACTAGTCTTCGCTGTAACTGTTTAAACTTAATATAGGTTGCCAGGTTCAATGTGTAGGCATAGTATGAAGAGAAGTTCAGAAATTGGGGTTCACCAAGAACATTACCTTCATATGCAACAACCAAAGAATGTCAACCATGCTTTAATCCGACATAAGGAAGCAATTGTTTAATCAAGAATAACGAAATTTGGTAGACTGGGATTGCAGCGTCTATTTGGCATGAATCGAGTTCAAAATTGATATCTCCGCGACATAGATCTTGGTCTCTCACCTGGAAACTGTGCATCTCCTTAATGCAGAATAATTCCTAAACTTGTAATCCAAGAGGTAAGAAAATAAGTTTCATAAATGAAAATAACAAAAAAAATTATTTGTTAACGAAATTGGCAATATGCTCAAACCTCAGTTGAGCTCATAATCAAATGAGTAATCATACAATTAGTGGACCAGTACGAAAAGCATAGGGGCTTGGGAGCGTTTGTGCTTGAAATATAAATTTAAAAAAAAGCCTGGGTTTTGTTGATATATCATATACTTGAAAGAATAATTCAGCTATAAATTAAAAAATTAAGTTAAAAGGACTTATCTAATAAGTTGTACATTGAAAATTTATGTTTAATCTAAGCAATCCCAATGGGGCAAGGTGTGTCAAATGTGCGGTGCGCAGATACTTAATATGTAAAAGAATGCACAAGTTTCAATGGCAATGAACAAATCATATGCTCGTTTAACTACTCATTTTATTAGCAAATTATAATTCAAAAGAAATTGATTAGAATTTGAAGTAAGCAATCCCCAAGGGGAAAGATGTAAAAAGTGCAAAGTCAACATAACTTTGTAAACAGTTGCATCTTGGTATGAAAAATAAGCATTTACAAAATTCAATACTAAATGTAACTACTAATTTATCATCAATTAAAGTTCAAAAGAAATTTTGATAAAGATGTACAAAATCTGGTACGGCAACTAGACCATGTTAGAAAATTGATGACGTCAATTCTTGCACTTCCTTGACTACTTCCTTATAATCATCTTTCAATTTTTTTTGGTCCTCCTCACTGATAATTCCTTTCATAGGGCTTGTAAGAACCAAGACACAACATGTTGGCCTCTTAGTGGCTCCTGCACCTGCAAGATCCTGTACAAAAAAACAGAAATAACATTGTCTGAAAGAATAAAAAAAACTAATTACAGAAATGCTGAAATTCAGGATCCCATGTTTCCCCATCCCAAATACCTCTTTTGATGGTACATAAATATATGGAACCTCTGCTTCTTCACATAAAATGGGCACATGGGTAATTACATCAATTGGTGAGATGTTTCCCGCAATAACGCACAATCTGCAAGAACCAATTCTAAAGTTGGAACAATGTAAAAGAAAACAACAGCAACAAAAAGTTACTTTCACTCCAAAACCTACCTTCAAGTGGGGATTTGTGTCATGAAATACAGACAGCCATGCATTAATCCATAAAGAAAGGGTGTTTAGCAGGAGAGATGAGCGCAAAGAACACAGGGTATGGCTACTGACAAAAGTTCATACTACAAAAATGAAAAATGCATCATGCACCCACACTAGCACAAAACTATTGCAGATAATTTCCATGATAACATTGCGAATTACTTTACAGTGATCCAATTCTTATTTTATAAGATTGATTCCCAAATTACTAGTTTAAATAAGCAGGGAAGCAAGCATACATACTTATATTTTATTGGTCATTGTAGAAGTACCAACCATAACCTCAAAACAATTTCATAATTCTATATTGACTTTTTAACAGGCAAAGGAAGGCAGTCGTCAATGGTACAAGCATCAATAAACAAAAGAAATAGCTAAAACGTGCTAAATTTACCAATATAGAATACAAAAAACAAGCGAATCATCTTCAGAAAGGAACCAAGTTCTATTGCTATTAAATATGATGCAATGTTAAAACATAATATTATACCATGGTTTGCACACAGGCATTTATTGTTTATATTAATACAATAACACCACATTAGTTAAGCCTAATATAGCTTATAATTAAGTTACAGCAACCTTGTAACTTTACATTTCAATAATAAATACAAGCATAACACTCACTGAAGTGTGCTAACCAATTCTCTCAAACTCTATGACTTCAATATTCCAAAAATTACAATCATTGTTCTATAAAAACACACATTGTAACGTCTGTTGATTTGTTAACCACAAATTTGAACTAAAGCAGATTGAAAAATAACCCTTAAAAGGACCAATATTTGAAAGCTTCAGCACACTGTAGAATTATCTTCCACTGAAGCAGAGTAAAAAGCAGTTGCCAGTGCCATTTGTGAAGCTGTATGAATACACCAAGTTTTGAGTGATTTGCAACTACTTCATATTACACTGACTCCATTTTTATGTGACAATTAAGTAGTCTTAAAGTTAATGAAGACCCAGTTTATCATGCTCACACCAAGCATATTGAGGTTCATCATACAGCAAGCCATTGGCATTAATGATATTTCTTTCCACCACTATACACTTCTCAAGAACAGTCAGTCAAAATCTAATGACTAAACCTCTCGGTGCTATTTGTAAGGCTTACGAGTACTATTATCCCCTGAAACATTGCAAAATCTGACAAAAAAAATTATTTTAAAAGCATATTACTTTAGATACTAGTTTATTATTCCAAGTTATTTTGTTTGCTACAATTAGCTTGTGTTATCAAACAAATCAGGCTTACAGAGGGATGTTGCATGCCACCTCGCCACTAGGACTAAATGGATTCATCATTCTGATGATAACTGCTGACATCAATCCTCCAGTTGTTAGCCTGTTTAAAAACATGATGATATCTCATTGCTTCAGCTCTACACAAATCACTGGTCTGTGCTATCTCAGAGGATTAATGGTAGCACCTGGTTAGTTTCTCAGAGCACCCAAGGGATCTGGTAGGGATCACTTCTGGTACACATGGCAACATCCCATCAGTTCTTGGTAAGACAAATCAATAGCTAGCAAAGGTTCAGATGATTGTCATTGCACTTGGTAGGCAGATTTCTGAAGTTTCAACTGATTCCACAAGTTTCCTACATCCATCTGCTACACGTCATCATCTTATTTTAATGGATTCCCATCAACAATTCATCGAACTTCTGAGACAAGAATAGTGGGATCCACCAGGACGCATAGACTGCTTACTAACTGACACTTTGTACTTATGGAATTCCTCTATCGACTTGAAGGAATTCAAATCCAATGTAACAATCCATCAGATCATAAACATCAGTTAGCTACAACAACCAAATCAGGCCCAATTGCGCTTATTGAAGCTGTCAAAGGTTCAAATGATTGTCGTTTAACTCAGCCAGAGACAGAATCATTGAAATCAGGATAGGATTGCTACTACCATACTCTCCCAAACTCTCAATCTCTCAGATGTCAGTCATCTTTACTCTCTCTAAGACAATTTTGAATCTCAATTCAGCACCATATTGGTCAATCTGTTGATTAAAAAAAATGCAACCCTAATATCTCACTTCTATTTTAGCACATGTTTAATTAGTCTTTAGTTACTTTACTTCAATATATTTCAGTGTTACCCGGAGACCCGTCTCCCCCCCTCCAGATGCATCTCGGAGACTTTTCGCATCTCCGGAGACTTCAAAAATGGCCGGAGACTTCATGGCAAAGTCTCTTGAAGAATCGAAGTCTCTGATTCCAAAAAATGAAGCCTCCCCCACGTCTCCTAATTAAAAAACAAATTTAAAATACAACATTAAGTCATTTTATGATTTTGACCCTTATTTGAATGTTTTTTTAGCAAGGCCATTTATGATTTAACATTTTTAATAAATATTAAATAGACAAAATTCAAATAAATAAATGATTCCATGTGTGAAAGAATCAAGACAATAACAGATGCTACATATCTTTCTTTATATCCTTCGATAGATGAAAAACTAAATGGAAGATGGAATAAATTAAACACACCCTTCATTGTGTTGCATATGCCTTAAATCCAAAATGGCATAATACAGAAGAGACCAAGAAGAGGGCTCCACATGAGGATAGAGAGGCAATGAAGGGATTTTGGGCTGCAATAAAAAAGATTTATGGTCGAGGTGAAAAGGCTTCAGTTATAAGGAGTCAATGGAATAAGTTTTCACGTGGGCAAGGTGATTTTACATCAATAGAAGCTTTATATGATATGCGAACAAAGAAAGACCCTATAGAATGGGGGTGGAACAATGGAGGTGATACTCGTGAGTTGCAATAAGATTGCTCTCACAAGTGGCTAGTTCTTCAACTAGTGAAAGGAATTGGAGTACTTATGGTTTTATTCATTCACTGAAGAGGAACCGATTGGGGTCAAAGAAAGCAGAGAACCTGGTGTACATTCATAGCACACTTTGCCTTTTGTCATGCGTTGACCCTACATATATGGAGGGTCCTTCAGCAAAATGGGACCAAAATGCACATGATGGATATGCTGCCATCATGGTGGATGAAGCAGTTGAACCAGATGGCCTTAATGAATTGCCCCTAGTTATACTACCATCAGAGGAACCTGAGTTGGAGAGTGATGAGTTTCTGGACAGCATCATAGCTGAAGACCTTTAGATGGATGATCACAGCCTTGTGGATTAGATGAGAGAGAGATTTCTGAATTTTGTTTATAGTTTTGAGTTTTTTGTTTGCATATCAGCGATTTAGCATCAAACTATATATTTTTGAATCCCAAATTTCAAATATGTAATAATAATCTCAGCAATTATTAATCTGATTATTTGATATGATGATGATCATATGCGATATTCAGAAATCAGATATGACTATGATATGCAATAAGAGTATTGAGATTTTGAACTATTTGACTCTATATTAATATGACATTACTATTTAGTATTAGTCTTTGACTCTTTAAACTTTTAATGTTCAATGTTCATAACTTCATACTTATAACTTTCCATTGTTCTTGTTTTCAAAGCACTATGTTATGAAACTATGGTATTTCTTAAAAATTATTGAATTATATTAAAAAATATATATTTG
Organism: Thuja plicata; assembly: GCA_018584345.1. Classification (NCBI taxonomy): domain Eukaryota; kingdom Viridiplantae; phylum Streptophyta; class Pinopsida; order Cupressales; family Cupressaceae; genus Thuja; species Thuja plicata. The sequence continues at coordinate 211,206 of MU227773.1, forward strand.
CCGTCTCCAAGTACCCCCGTCTCCTATTTTTGAAAAATAGGTGTACCGGTACCGGTACCAGAGACCTCAAAGTCTCCCCGTCTCCGAGTAACCTTGATATATTTACATGCTCAGCACATATATCTTGACTGTTATTTATAGTTGATTTATTCCCTCACTTAACATCAAGTTACATATATTTGAGCTATGCAGCTTATTTCCCTCCAACTAGATTTCCTATTTGCATTCATGGCAAAGTACAGAATTAATGCTGGTAGATTGCTCAGACTTATCGAAGATAGGTAAGGAATGATACTTCCCAAACTTTGTTGCCTACCCTCCTCAACTTGGCAAATGCACCTATCCACATTTTCAACATATTAAGCCATTTGAGACCCAACAGAAATACTTTTCGAGTTGTTAAAGAGGTTTTTACTCACAAATATCCTACCAAACCTTGCGTGCTTCATATATATAAGAATGTGTCAATGATACCTCAAGGAATGCACAATTGCTTCCCACTAAAAAGTAAATCCATCGTTCACATAATCCAAATAGAAATTAGTGTCCTTATAGTGGGCTTTTTACAAGCCTCATAAGCTACTCCAAAGTCTGAACCTCCTCCAAGAGCACCCTAAAGATGCTCAAAACCCAACAACACCTCATTAGACATAGATATTAGCAAAACCCTCGTTCAAATAAGAGCATCAAAAACAATATTTGTAATCCTTGCATTGTGCTTGATCATAAACATGAAAGCCCACAAGTTACCAAGTCATTTGGCACGACAAGCTAACTATTTTTTGAGCATTTTAAAGCTTGATAGTTTATGTAGAGTGAACTCCGTTGCTGTTGAAAAACCTCCTCAATAACATTAAATAATGTCTTATGAACAATAGCATACAGCACCCACTAGGAGTGCAATACTTCCTCCTCTTAGACTCATTGAACTTTTTTCTATGATATGCTATGGTATGCCCTTATCAGATAGGCACAGCCTTAACACTCAAAGCATCACAATCAACTACAAAGTATTTGTTAAAATCTGCATGCAATAGAGCTATATTTTTTGCTACACAACTCTAAAAAACTGGAAACTTTCTTCCACAACTAGTCCAAATAAAGCCCCCACATTTATGTGTATTAACAAAGTGAAAGCAGCTGTAATTCTTCTAATACCTTTGAATAAAACTTTGATGAAAATCTACCGTGCCATTTTGTTATGCCCCACTATGAAGGAACACCACTAACTTAGAAAGAACGATCAGAAAACACTATTAATAACAACAGCTGGACGATAACAAGCAAGCAACAGGATGGCTTGATGAACAACGATCAAAATATCACAACGATCAAAATATCACAATGCAGTGGTTTTAATTTAATAAAGCACTAATTATTTAGTTAAACACAGTGATGCATCAAAAGTAGCGGTTACAAGAAACCATTTGGAATATAACTAACATTTAATGAAGGGACACCAGTGAGAAGATTTGACCTTCATAAAAGGATGGCCATTCACAAGGGCCACTTGAGAAGAATGACAAGGTATAAAGCCATGTTGGATGAAGACAGGCAGGGCATTGGAGGACTGGGAAAGAGCAGGAGATCAAGCATGAGATATACAGTCTCATCATTAATAAATTAAAAATCAGTTAACATATTGTTCCAGGAATCTGTGTGATGCATAGTGCATTATGATCTGACTGATTGATTATCTGATCTTTCATTTAATAGAAAGTAGAATATTACACATTGCTACTGTTATATATATTATATATATTCGTGTCATGATTCCGCCTATGCATAACAGACTACAAATCAGAGTTCAAAATATTGCTATCGGCAACTTATAACCAAGGGCAAAAAAAAAATATCAGGAAATATCGGAGATAAGTCGAACGACGAAAACATATCGGGAAAATATCGGAGATTTTTTTCTTGAAAAATCTTTTTGAATCCACTTCAAATCCACAAGAAATCACTCTAGAACACAGCAAATGACCTCCTTTCTCCTCAAAACCCTTTCTCTCCTCTCCAAACCTGTTTTTGCAATCAAAAAAATTATTTTTGGGCCGTCACTGTCTATATGCGTCTGCGGCCAATAAGTTTCTGACTTATCGCAATATTTTAGCAACTTATCTGCGATATTTTAGCAATTTATCTGCGATACTTTCCTGCGCGAAAGTTACGTAACTTCTCGCACCGCAAGAACTTCTCACGATAAGTGAACTTATCACAGAGATATCTGCAATATTTCAATCTATGGTACAAAATAAAGATTCTCTTAAAATTCTCATCCAATTGGTCATCTCATTTTGGAAGGGACTACGTAACTTCTTGCACCGCAGAACTCCTCGCGATAAGTGAACTTATCGCAGAGATATCTGTGATATTTCAATCTATGCTACAAATAATTATTATCTTAAAATTCTCATCCAATTGGTCATCTCATTTTGGAAGGGAGATATAGTACATACGAAGAAGGCAAGTAGCTAGGAAGCCACACTGTAGAGATGCCCGAGTAAGGCTGGGAGGCCAGATGAAGGTTGTCATTCCATGCTCCCAGGCTGGGTGGAACAGTTTGAGGCGCCTTGTATGATCTCCCAACTGGTGCTACATAACGATGACGATTTTGTTGGATAGAATTTCAAAGGAATCCCATAAGTGCATTTTGAATATTACAATAGTAAATTTGAATTGTTTTTGTACAATATCAGCTTATATGTTTAATTATCATTTAAAACTAACCTGGTTGCAAGGCTCTAAATCAGGGAATTAAGTTGACAAACACATTCCCAACACCATCGATACCTTATTTGGGAATTTTAGGGCAAGTTGAGTTAAGTCCCAGTTGGGGACATTACACATTTACTTTGCTTGGGTCCATCTCTAGCTAATTCTCTAAATCTATATGCCAAATACACACCAACTCGCATTGGCAAAAAGATTTATATCCTACATTCACAAGTAGCTTTTCTTCCTGTAGCCTGTCAATTGTCAAATAAGGCTTGTCAATGAGCTTGTGATCAAAGATTCCAAGTACAAATCAAAGTATTGTCCTAATAGACAAAAATAACTCTGCATATGAATAAATACCCATTTTCTCGGGTGTTGCGTGGGTAGACAGTTTTGTGTCAAATGATGATTAAACACCTATCCCAAGCCATTAAGGCATAAAAAGTGACACTTGAACTCGATTCTCAGAACATCACTCATTAGTTCAGTCTCCTAGGTCTCCCTTAGCATGCTTTCTATCTGGCATTATCCTCTTTTTGCATGTGTGTGTAATGTCCCCTTTTGGGATGTACCTGTTTTATACCCATAAATAACAATTCTGATAATAATTTATTTACAAGAGTATTATATCACTAAATTACATAATAGCAATTGAACTTAGGAAAATAATCAATTAACATCAAAGAAATGATTATAATGATTCCTGTGCATTTGAATCCTTTCTATAGCATTTTCCAACAGCCAACCATATTAGGGATTTGATGGGATAGTACGATAGGGCACCGGGAGACTGTTTTCCACAACTAAGCCCAAGGGCATGGAACATCCATCCAAGACAATTCGACCCCTTGGCCCACAAGCAAACCAACTTGGGGTGGTCTACTTAATTGAGGGAACTCACAAGCCTCAATGTAAAACTCAATCGAATACCAAGAAAAATTCATCAAGTACTAGGCCCAACTTGCCACAATCCACAAGTTGTGTAAAACTCAATCAAATACCAAGAAAAATTCATTAAGTAATAGGACCAACTTGCCACAATCCACAAGTTGCATTGACTCAATGTAGTGCATTAGAAAATCACGTCAAGTCAGCAAAGTACTCACCTAGTTTTTTGAGTATGCTTGAACATTGACATATTGATTTCAAACTTATGGAAGGACTAACATCCAATGCCCCATTGTGACTTCACTTTAATACCCTTCGACTAATAATAGATTAAGAGAGCATCCTTTAATACGTAGTGCTTGCCAAAAGCATGGTCATTACTGAAGAATCATGAATCCTAACTACAGCGCCCAATATTGAGAAGATAGATGATGAAAGATTCAAACCAAAAGAAGAAACATTCAGTTACAAAAAAAGGGCAAAAACTTCTCAAAGCCACAAGAGCATTATAACCAAGGTGATGGTTACAGTAGAAGAAGAGGAAAGAGAGAATATAGGGAGTTTTATCTTTAGAATCATTTCCAAGATGACATTTCTTAGACATATCCAACTTGAGGGAAAAGGTTAGGTTTTTTCTTTTCTTATATAATCCTTCAATGTGCCTAGAATGGTAATCATGAATTCAATCAAGAAAACAATGGAAAAAGAAGAACCAATCCAAGTGAAAAGGCAGAAAAAGCTATTAAGAAACTGGTCGATGTTGTGCAAGCTAACAGGAGTCTTGACTACAATTATTATTGTTAATAAGTATTTAATCTTAAATAACGTAAAAATGAGTAACTGTTTTGCACAAGCACAGACAACTAAATATTAATAAAGATGGGATTTTGAAGGAACGGAAGATGACCCTTTTTTCCCGCGCTTGATCGCTTTCACCACTTCTTTGACACCACGCAGCAAGCACTTCGCTTCCGAAGCTGCAGACAGCTTATTCATGAATACCAAAAATGCATAAGCAATGCAAGAGAAGGGAAAGAGAATAAGAGTAGAAATACCTCGGCGAACGAGCTTAAATGTTTTTTTACAGAGCTTCTTCCCCGCAAGAGGACGCGCAATGGGCGCTAGCATTACTATCTTCTTCTTCTCCTTTTCTGCGTCGCTCGCCATCTCTTTACTTGGAGAAAACAAGGCTGCCGCTGTCGACTGCTTTACTGAAGACTTGTTACCTTACTTTGGCCTGCTTATATCCATTAGGGTTACATTTTGTTTCCACCAAGATTACTGTCCTGCTGGGATGTGGACTTCGAAAGTCCCCCACTTTGCAATTTTTCGTGCATTATTTTATATTTAATTAGGGTAAGAGTGTAATTGCATGGTCTATGATATTAGTCATATGTTTTGGATTTATATATGGTGAGAGTAATATGGGACTACTTTGTATTTCTTGAGGGAGACAAGGAGGTGTATATATACTACTTCCATGTCGAATTTGAACTTGTGACCTCTCTTTTAAAGACACAAGTTCTCAACTTGTGACCTCTCTTTTAAAGACACAAGTTCTCAATGTTTTCAAGAAATTTAGATTTAATATCTCAATGTAAATATAAAGATGGGTAATGGTATAATATGATAATTAAGTGGTGATGTTATAATTCTTGTTATCATAGTTCAAATTCTAATTAAGATGATATTAATTAATTATGTTGGGGATGAGCTCTCTTGTTCAAAAATCTAACCAAAAGCATTTAAAAAGAAAAGGAGAGAGGAAAGCATCTCAAATACATAAGAAATAAAGTTCGTTCACATAGTCTGGAGTATAGTAGGATTTATAGGTCTAAAAAATTCTGTTGCAACACCTTCCTAGTTTCACATGCTCACACCTAGATACCACTTTTTGTTGTCTTAAACATCTGTACATATTTTCAAGGATCTATTTCAATTTGTCAAATTTGTTGGATTGCTTGGCCAAGTGCAAAGAGAAGATTAAACAATTTCACACCCTAACATAGCAAGTTCCCAGAGGTGATTGCAACACCACCCAATCTATATAGATAACTTGTGTTAATAGGGAAAAGGTAGTAGTTTATAGAGAAAAATATCATAATCATACTAAAAACTTATATTGACAAATGATATGATTAAATGGCCTCACAAATATAACCGTGTCAAAGAGGATAGCATTGTGCATAGTTACATTTAGTTAATACATAACTTGAAGACAAACATAGGAGCGAAGTTCTTAAAAAAAAAATCAAAATCAAAAAATTTCAATTCTTCCTTTTGAATTGTAGCAAATACTAAAACTTTCACGAAACGTCAGAACTTACTAAAATCATTATAAATCTTTCTCTCCTAATTTTCTTTCATTTCTATAAATAACCTCACCCCTCTCTAATTTTTTTATTTTAAAATTTAAAATATATTTGAATGTTTTACTATGTTCAATTTAGATTCTAAAATCTAAAAGAACTCTTCTTCATTGAAAATAGATTGTTTCCTTAAGCAATCTACTTTAATATTGCATGTTGGTGAACATGATGAGTTCTTAGTGTGTGTGTGTGTGTATAATATATATATATATATA
>MU227773.1:217445-230259 GCA_018584345.1 Thuja plicata
TATATATATATATAAAATTTAATTTTAACATTACATTTCGGTAAGTTTGCTTCTACCATATATTTTTTAAAGGTAATTTTTTTTCATATAATTTGAGTAGATTTATTTTTGCATTAAAATGGTTTGTTTCTACGGTGTTGTAATTTTTAGCCCCTTACAATTTCACTCTTTTTTGTGTCCTTTCCTTAGTGTGTCTCCTTGTTGGTGTAATTAACGTATTTTACCTTAGTTGTTTCTCACATGGGTACTAATTACACTTTACTTAAGCTTATTTAGGGAATTGGATAGGAGTAGTTGGAGCATTTCCACTTTATGTGGACTTATCATGTTATTATTTTATCATATCCAATTATCGTGGATGCACTTTTCCACTTTGGGGGGTAACTCACCTTTAGTGGACATGTGACTCCTGTTAGAATTCAAGAATTAGTGAATTCACACAAGCCCAATAATCACTTGCATGTGAATAATCTATCATGTACAAGAGAAAATCCTCAAACAAGAAAGTGCATAAATAATTGGAATGAATGAACAATAGAGAATTGAATTAATCAGAATGAGTTATTACAATGAGATCAATCCTTAATAAAGGATATCAAATGATGCAGGAGCATCTTGGATTTGCTCGGTAGTTGCTTTGGAGAATACTTGGAGTGTTGTCGCTCGATTGCAGTGTTGGTCGAGGGGCTCGGTCATTGAAGGATCTCGGTCCTTGAAGGGTTCGACACATTTTGTTGCTCGGCTTCGGTATTGATCGGCATGTGTTGGTTGCTCGGTAGATGTGGTGGCTCGGCGATGCTTGAGGGAGCTCAGTCGCCATGCATGCTCGACGATGCTTGTTGGTTTGTTGATGCTTGGATGGTGGTTGTTGGCACTTGGCAGTTTGGCTTGCCGACTAGTGTTCTAGCGAATCTGGGAGGCCGACTTGGTGCATTTGATTTGTGAAGTGTGTGATCATGACGTGGATCGATCATGGGGATGTGTGTGGACCTATTTGGGTCTTGGATCTTTATCCTATGTGCATTTAATATTTATTTACAGGCCGACTTGTGGCTTGAATATGTATTTTATGTAAGGGTTTATTTGCAATAGGTCGACTTGTGGCCATGCTAGTATTTAAGGAGGTCCGGAGTAGAGTTGCTAAAAGTTGTAAATTGTAAGTAGGAGATCAAGGAAATCAGATATGAGGATCTGAGTATTGGATATGAATTTGGTGGAAGATACCTTGGTGGGCTAGTAGCATGTTGGCTTAGGAAACAAGAAGGTTGCTTGGTCGCTTGCGAGCACAAATTTAGATTTTGTCTTAGAGTTCCTACCAGGTTGTTGTGTGAGGTGTGTCACAGATATGGACTAGTTAAGGAGGTGATCTAAAACTTGCAGAAGATCTGTGCTAGATCTTGGATTGATATTTTTGTAATTGGTTATAACTCAGAAAGCCTTACAGTCCGGCATGTTGAATGAAACTATTGTTTTATGAAAATAGATCTCTTATGTTGATATATTTTTGTGTTGTTGGTTGTTCTCACGTTGTTGTTGCTTTGCGCTGCTAGTTTGGACTGTCTAGTCTTGGACCCTCCGACTTGCATCCCGTCATCAAAAACCCTAATACAAACCCTAAAGGATGCATGCATAAAATAAAATAATTATTTAATGCAAACTAAAGCTTCCTAAATTTAGCTTAAGTTAAAAAAGGTGACTTAATTAATTAATCAATATGATTAAATTAATCAAGTTAAATAACCTTTTTTACTCAACACCCCCCTTAAGATAAACTTAGGGAGTAGCTAAAAAGCTAAGTGCATGAATGGAACTACATGCAATAATGCAAACTTGGGTCCTGACAACAAGGCCTGATGAGGTACCCAATCACAACCAAATATCTGTAAAGCGGAGACAAGGAGAAAACCCAATGGGAAAAAACACCTCTCCAAAAAGAGATGGAAAAATAAAGCAATGTCTCAAGAGACTCTCTCAAGACAATTAGTACAACCAACCCCCCCCCATGAGAGAGGATCGAGACTCCAAATCCCCCCAGAAGATAGAACCCTTGTGTCGATGATCATATTAATGTGGCTCCAATGCAAAAGAAACAAAGGGAATGGACAAAGAAGAGGAAACCCTTGAATGTGAGGTAAAACTGGAAGGACTGGATGATGCTCAAAGGAGAACACATGAGAATCCTATAATAGAATCTCTATTGAAGGTGGGATAACATATGTGTTGAATCTATCATTTGAGAGGAGATGAATGTCCTCTGATATGTCCTCAACAACTACACTAGGTGGCTCAATACATGGAGCTGCAATGTCAGGAAAAGTTGAAGAGGAAACCTACTGAACATATGCAAACTCAACATGAAGTGGAGGTGTAGAAGTCACAACATTGGTCTCAAGAACAACACATAAGTTTAAGTAACTTGACTTCACCTCAACAAGCTCTCGTCAAGAAAGAGATTGATTCTCTGATAGTGGAGATGGTGGACATAAATGAGAGAAAGAGTACAAGCGGGAAAATTGATCAAATGTCCCTATTGCAATAATATTGCTTGTCTCATTGTGTCTGATGTGCATCGAATCTCATGTGAACTCAATTGTCTTCCCTATCCCATTGTGAGTAATCTGATAGATAGAGAGAAGGTTAGAGGATAAATATGGAACACATAGTACATCATTGAATAAATTGTCATCAATCTCCATAGAACCTTTCCCACATACAATCATAATAGTGTTGTTCCCCATCAAAATGTGTGGAGTAGGAGAAGCCTCAAAAGAAGAGAATAAATCCTGAGAAGATGTCATATGGTGTGAAGCACCTGAATCTAGTAGTCATCTAGAAGAGTGTGGACCAACGATTGCACATAATGCATGACTATTTCCTCTATCTTGTCCATCTCATGTCTGTAGAGATGATAAAGAAGAAGACCTATGAGAAGTAGAAGAAGAAGGAATATCAATGTTTCTCTTCCTAAGAAGAGTTGTCAAATATGAAACATGTTTTGCATATCCATCTATCTTCTTCTCATAACAATGAGACTCATCATGATTGGAATTTTTACAATAAGCACGCTTAGGCCTTTCTGTCTTCAATTTTTTTCCCTTAGGAGAAGGTGGGCCAGAGGGGTGCTGAGAACTGGAACCCTTCCTAGGCTCTATGGTCTGTGGCTTCTATTTCTGCTCTTGCTTCCTTGGAGATGTCTGAGCTACCAATGCTTGGTTCTTTGATCCTGGAAGAGCATCCAACTATATTGGCTTGGACTGCTCATGTGTCAACTGATCGCAAAATACCCCAAAGGTAGGCATGGAAAATTGTGGACCCAAAGGATGCATGGTGGAGTAGAATGTAGAAGAAAATATTTGAAATGAACCTCGAAGCTTATAGAGAATTAGGTATATACACTCAATGTTTATTTTATTCTTACCACAACCTTGTAACAATAATAGTAGTGATTTTAATTTCATCAAGAAATCCTCAATAGATGGAAAAGAATCATGCACCAAAGAGGTCAACTCTGCCTCAATTTGAAGTGCCCTAAATTGATTAATGGTGCCAAAAGATCATGAAACTTGGTTCACATATCCTGAGATGTAGTGCATCCCTCAAGGTGAAACAAAATACCATCTAAAATGTCCAGGGAAAGCATCCCCATGGCCTCATCCATTATGTCTCGATGTTGCATGACTTCGAAGGGGAATTCAACTGAGGTTGAACCTCATCCAGACAGGACCATAACCCCCTCGACATGAGAAGGCAGATCACATGTGCCTTCCAAGTGTGATAATTATGTGAAGTAAGTCTCTCAATATAGGATGGGTCTTCCATGTGAACCAGAGGAAAAATACCCCCACAATACAAGATCCCAAACCCTAGCACAAATCTGAAGGTCGAAAAGTGAAAAAAAGAAAAAAACACTAATGACTGGTCTCTATGTACCTAGTAAGATTTTTGATGAAATTGACCGTAGATCTGGAAAGAGCACTGAAACACCTTTCCAACGCCTATTCAGTTGGGACAAAAGGAGTCTATATGCAAAAGTTACGTCCTTGTAAGTGCAAAAATAAGGTCTAACTTTGACTAGCAATAAATGCATCAAAACAAAAAAAATCAAGAAAAATAACTTACACCACTGGATTGGGCTCGGAATCAGCTTTCCGTGATATTGTTTTTGCCTAATTTTGATATTGTATGACCAAGTTATGGGCTAAACACCAACAATTGCTCTTTATGACAAAAAGGTCAAATTGTGACAGGTTGACGACCATCAAATTTTAGCTCATGGCCTACTGACATCAGAGCCAACACATGCAGGTGTACCTTCCTATAAAATATAAAATTTTAAAATTTTAAAAAAAATATTAAAAAGTCAAAAATTTTACAAAAAAAAATTATGCATATAAATGCATGATTTTTTTTGGAAGAAACTTGTACATAAAAAAATTATGACAATGTTGATTGGGCTTTGATGTCAATGGTGGTACATATCTTCTTCGTAAAGCGTACAACTCCAAAAATGTGCTCAATTTTTCATGTTCTCCAAAATTGACAAATTTTATATGGATTTAAGGGTTTTTGGCCCTTTTGAGCGTAATGATGACCTCTATTCTACGCCAAAGTGCCCAAATTTTCAGATACCCCCAGATCTGTATTGTTCATGAACCTTTTAGATCTAATTATGATATCCAAATTGCCCCAAGATTCACAAAAAAACTCATAATAAAAATCTCAAAATTGACCAACAGGAATTGTCAGGTTTGGAGCTCTGATACCATTTTAGAATTCAAGAATTGGTGAATTCCCACAAGCCCAATAATCACCTGCATGCAAATAATCTGCCACGTACATGAGGAAAAACTCTCAAACAAGAAAGTGCATAAACAATTGGAATGAAGGAATAATTGAGAATCAAATTGATTAGAATTAGTTATTACAATGAGATCAATCCTTAATAAAGGAGATCAAAAACCCTAAAGGATGCTCGCATAAAATAAAAGAATTATTAAATGCACGCATGTATAAAATAAAATAATTATTAAATACAAACTAAAGCTTCCTAAATTTAGCTTAAGTGAAAAAATAAAAAAATGTGACATAATTAATTAATCAATATGATTAAATTAATTAACATAAATAACCTTTTTTACTTTTAAAACTCTACCTTAGGTGGGTGATCGACCTTTTGTGGTGGTATCACACTATCATCTATCCACCAAGTTTGTGGACTGGTATCGTTTCATGTTGATTATCATGAAACAAGACAACAACACTTATCATTATCTCATTCACTCCATTGTACTTGCCTTGGCTATATAACCAAGGGGTCTCAAGCATGTAACCTTTAATCTAGATGATCCATTGTGTTGCATTATTGATAGGAATATAGTTTACTCTTATCATATTATTTCTCTCTTGTTATTGTGCTTTCCATTTGGATTCTAGATCTTGGGTGACTACCTTCATAGACAAATATTGCACTCCTTGTAGATCTTTCCAAGCCTATTTATGTCCCCTTTACTGTCAAACTAATGTCATTTACTAGTGCAAAGATAAAATCATGTGTCCTGAGCCTTGCATGTTGTTCCATTTTCCACTAATCCAACTCTTTTTTAGAGGACGAGGGTGCTAGGCACCATGGTCCCCATGGACTATGGTGTTATGTGTCATGTAGTCCTTCCATAATAGGCCCAAATTTGACTATGGTAAAGTGTCAGTTCACGCTATTTATTATTTGATCTTGATATTTGCATATGATCATTAGAGGTTGGCCTAATTTATGAAACTTTGGAAACCCTATATAATAGCATCCTATCTTCATTTAGTTTCATCCTCAAGCATTCTAATCACTTTCTAAAGCAAACATTGTGGGCGAAATTCTTCAAATCTGAGCATTAAGGAGCGCCAAGTTGCAATATTCATGTTAAGGAGCTTTTATGTTTGATATTGTTGTGAGGTGTCATGTTTTTTCATCAACACTTGGAGATATTATTCAAATAATATTATCATTCATCAACGTCATCAAGATTGAAGTATAATCTTGTGATTTTTAGCATTTTACTTTAGATTAAGCTTTATCCTAATTATCGTCATTATACGGAAGGTTGAATCCTTTCGGGACTTGACTTAGGCAAGGCCCTATACAACACAAACACTAATTTTCTCCATTTTGTGTGTAGGTTTCTAGATCTATGAGTAGAGTGTTTCAAGATCTAGAGAAGGTGTATTGAGACAAGAAGATTCAAATCATGAAAAAGTGACTGGGATGTTGTCAATTATTGACATATAGTCCAATTAGTGAATTAGTGTAACACATTTTGAGAGATTTTTCAGAGGAAGCATCAGAGGACATCCTAATTTTGGATCTGTGGATGATATCATTGTTAGACATCACTAGGATGATAACGCTAACCAAATTATTCTTGCCATTTTGAGCCTGAATTTCAATAATAGGTTCCTCTCTAACTCTCATTTCTAGATCTATATTTGTAATGTCATAAATTGTAAGAACTTCATTAGTGTACAATTTAAAGATTTATTTAGCACCCACCTTAGTATGTTTTAAGGCCACAAATGGTAACATAGGGCCTATGTGATGAAATTAATTATGAGATTGGAATAAAAATAGAGGAGCACACTTGAAATAAGTGCCTACCTCAATTTTAAGCAAGATTGAAATGAAAGAGGACTCATATTTGAATTTAGGTGTCCATTATGTGCCATATGAAGTCCTACTATGTTAGTACAAAGAGGTTTACTAGTGTAATTGTTTGTTGGACTGCATGGATCACAAAACATAACACAATTTGTTGTCCAATAGAAACTTTATCTTTTTCATGGATTACCTAGCATAACACAACTTTCTAACTATTAGAATCCATGTCATAAACATGAATCTCCCAAACAACTTGTTGGAAAGTGGAATTCATTTTTTTTCTATTGATCCCTATCACAACACAACTTTCTACTTATTGGACCATGGACCCTTATCCCATCATAAACCAAATTATGCTCTTGTCTATTTTTTAAATTTTTCTTATGCATTTGCAATAGCATTCCAGGGATGATATTAGAAATTGAGACAATCTCGTTATTTGGTCTCTTCAACTAGTTGACTTGGAGCCTTTGTTTTTTGGAATAACCTCATTTTTGTGTCCTTTTGTTTTCTATGTTTGCCTTTTGTTTTGTTTTTGTCATACTTTGTCTTATTTGTTGTTTTCTTTATTTCATGGGTTTGATGTTCTTGTGTGGGTTGATAAGATCCTAAGCTTGGGGGATTATTTCTCTTTACTTAGTGACATATTATCCCATGTATGTCTTTCTCTCAGTCACTTTATCTATTTAACTATGAGTATAAGCATAAGTTGACACTCTCATTGAAATGGGAGCTAAATATTGTAGTGTAATAAATTGTAAACCTTAATAATTTAACTCTTTATTTGGGCCCTTGCATCAATGTGGTTTCTCCTAGATCTTTTTAAACCTATTTGGGTCATATCTCGCTCTTTAATTTTAATTAGTAAACCCATAAAATAAATGTCCTCATGTGCTAATTTTTAAATTATGTCCTATTTTATGGATCGTGATACTCTTCCACCCCACTTTTCAGTCCATTTTTTAGTAAACAAGGGCAGTCAGTTCCTCAATCCCTCAAAAAGGGACCTAAATTCAAATGTGTGCAAGTGTTGACCTTTGTTAATCTTGATTCAGTCCCAATTTCATCAACTAATTATTCGTTGTTGACCTTCATTTGAAAATACCTTGTGAACCCTATATAACAAAATATGTTATCATTCATAAGGATTAACATGACTATATGAGTGTTAAATTTTCCAAGAAAGCATCAAAGCTATGAGTATTCGTTATACTGAGCATCAAACTACAATAGCCTACACTAAAGTACAATTTGATGATCAATTTTATTATGTTTTCCATGCTATTGGGTCAACATTTGGAGGAATTGTACAAAGAGAATTACATTGCCAATTTATCGACCCTAAGGTATAATCATTTCCATTCAGGATTTGAATTATGATTTAGCCGCTATCCACCATAAGGATAATCTCTCTTTAATTAATAGTAGTTGTTGTGGAGGTGGGAACAACAAAATGGGGTTCAGCTTCGACAATCCCCTATACAACACAACCATTTCCCCCCTTTTCTTGTCTGCAAGTTCAAATTTGACAACGTAAGAGGTTATAGGTGTCTAGAGAAGACTAAGACATGCAACTTAAGATTTTAGATAGGGGAAAATTGCAACATTAGGGTTCCCTCCAATTATGTTACATACATTTCGACTAATTTTCTAGGAAATAAACACGCAAGAAATTATGATCATGATTCTTAACCTTTCTTTCGGTTTGAAAACCCTCAGGATGAGGGCACACTCTAACTATGTCTAGTACTTTTGAATTTAGATTTGAGCTATAGGTTCCTCTTTACATCTCATTTTTACATATGGCTTACTGTGTTTATTTCCACTTCTATATTTTATTGTTAGTGAAGTTATCTTTTTTTTATCATTTAACCTAGTTCATAAACACACACTTTGCATTATTAAATTATGTTTAGCACTCCTATTAAGATTGTAGCTAAGCCTAATTCATGTTCTAATTGATACACAATGGAGATTTGAGATCTTAGTTTACGTTCCTAGGCTAGTATCTCATTTCCCCACATATCATGAAGAAGATGTAATTTTCATAGTTCCCATTATTTATTCTAGTTTTCCACTCTTCCATCAACTACCCTACTTCTTAGCTCTTATACAATGACTATTTTAATTTTCTTTAAGAGTTTGATCTTACCCCTTACCTACTTCTAGAGCATTTTTGGTCATTTCATTGAAGTCACTATTTTCATCATTATTTATTAACTCATTGATCATTCATCTCTTATCTTTAGGTAGGAATTTAGTTCGTATCCTAAGTATATTTGTTCTACATTATAGTAAATACAATGTGAGTACAATAAAACTAGTGTGTTATTAAGAATGGATAAACAAGTTAAGCATTCAACAAACTGGTCTATTACAATATATGTGATTAGACAAAAGACGACTTAAAATCATTAAAAGGGTCTAAGAACTTTAAAACCTCCTTAAACCAATGAAGCCTCCTTGATGTGTAGATTTGTCCAAGAATATTGGATGTGTGCTCAAATGTAAAATTGCTCAATATTTAAAGGATTTGGTTTTGGAAGGATTTTGGCATTATGAGGTTATGAGTCTTGCTTTTGAATCTCAAATGGGCATTATGATATTGCATAAAAGGTGGATGAAAATGAAATGATGCCTCAATTTATAGGAATAGAGGAGGGAAAATGGAGGGCTAGGATTAGAACTTTATGGATGGCCAAGATGCATTTGAAAGAGAGCACATGGATTGTGCTTCTTCAAACTTATAGCCTTGTGACAAGTGTCACAAGGAGAGATCTTGAGAGGACATTGGGGAAGGGGAAGATATGTCATAAAGGCACATCTTGTCTCAAATCCCAAAGGTCAAGCATTGAGTATTATGACCATTTTGGGAAGAGGGAATGGGAGACAATGATGTAAGAATGTGATTGAAGGTGTAAGGGGAATTTAAGGTTGCCAAATGGGATGGATGTTGGGATTGGAGTTGAAAATACATAAGGTTGGCTTTGGTATAGTTTAGGATTTCTTAATCCATGGATTAGGATTGTGCAAATATTTAGTGGATGATTAGGTTGGATTAGAGGGCAAGTGGGAGATTTAGGAGGATATGATTGGAGGAGAGAGAATGAGTGGAGGGTGATTTAACTAGTCAAGTGTGATTAACCAACTTAAGAAGGGATTAGTGTGTGTGTGTGAAGGGATTGGGCTGAGTTAGAACCATGAGTTAGGTGGTTGAGGCTTGGTTTAGCTAGGGGTTAATCAAATTTAGGTGTCTACATTTTTTCCCTCTTTGAAATAGCATTAAAATAACATTATTTCAAATACATTTAAAATTTTGATGATGCAAAGAATAAAAGGAAATGAAGTTGCCCAGATTACATGAAATGTTGTTTGAGTTGACTAGGTGATTCCCCCTCGATAAGGTAGATGAGAAAGAGAAAGGGGCATGGGCGACATCTCAAAAATAATCGCCCAGGTGGGATAGAAGGAACGTGAAGGAGAAAAAGTTTCCCAAATGCGATAAGAGTGCAAAATAGGGATCTTAAGAAGAAACAAGTTGTGAAAAGGTCACCCAAAGGTTGAGCGAGAAAAAAGGGGGCCTGGAAGGGGGTATTATAAGCTCAGAGGAGGCAAGAAGGAATTCATTTAGACCCTGCATCCTTGATCATTTGTGTTATGAGAGCATTTCATTTAGATCTTATAGGTGGTTGTGACGATGGCACGTGGAGGGAGACTGAGGCACCAGACAGATGTGGTGAGGAGTGTTGGGTGTCATCGAGTGGAGGACCGATAGGTAGTCTTCATAAACTAGCTTTTTCCTTTGATTTTTGGGTATTTATTCCATTTAGGAGGGGAAAATTCATCACTCCCACAGGAGTGGGTAAGGTGGGAATGTGGACGCATAAAGGGAGATCATGATCCCACCGGTCAAACTGAGTTAGGGTGAAATTTGCTAGTTTTTGGGTGGGGGGCACTGTTTTGTGACAACACATTCTCATGAGCGGTGGGAAACAACATTTGCAAGAACACATTCCTGCGAGGGCTGGGGAAAACTCTTGGCAGAAATGCATTCCCGCGGGGGAGGGTAGGGGTAGGTTGCATTCTTGGTGGGATCACGTTCCCTCTAGGCATGAGAATATGGCTCATGGAATGTAATCTCGCACTCTGGGATCATGGGGAAAACGAGATCTGTGGGAATGTGAGTAGAAAAAGGGTTAGATAGAAAAGGAATTTTGGGCTAGAATAGGGTAAACATAACTAACAAAAAATGCATTTTATGGTTGCAGTGGTCTGTGGGTAGACATATATTGCGGGAGTGACATGTAGTCATGCTAAGGATAGAAGACTAGGCGCATGTGGATGTCATTATACTTTGGTATCTGGCGAGGATGCCCCATCGGAGAGCGTACATGGTTATGCTGACAACCTTGTGTGAGAGATGGCGATCACAGAAAACAAATTTCCATCTTTTGACCAGGGAGATGACCGTCATAATGAAGGATGTTTACCACATATTATGACTTTCAATCAGAGGAACGCAGGTCATGGTCAGAGAGACCACACAGGTAGAGGCAGTGTGAGCACTGTTTGGGCAGGATGTGAGGCTGAGGTTGCGACACAGACAGTTGGCATTAGATGCATACCTAGATCAAGCACCAACAAACTAGAGGGTGTATATCTATGTGTGCAGGTTAGTGGGAGGATACATTGCCCCAGATACATGCGGTACATGTGTGACGTTGGAGTTGATACCAATGATATGTCATATTATTGACGTAGGGTGGCCGATAGCATGGGGGACTTTGATGCTGATAGAGTTATACAGGGACCTCCATCAGATAGTGTACCATGGGGGAGTCAGGGTTGCATTATCAGTTTTTGAGATTACTGCAGGTATGGGGATGGGAGCACATTGTCGTGCTTTGACCAATAGGGAGGAGAGATAGGTAGGCTAAGGATCTTGTAGAGCTTCATGTTCCAAATGAAAAGATGCAAGAGGGACTTTGCTGATATCTAGAGTATTATGCAAGACAAAATACTGATCTTCCCGGTAAAATCCATCCAGTCGGATCAGCACCATCAAAGCGAGGAAAATCAAGCTTCGGTCCATGAAAAATTGCCAAAAGAAAACCCAACGTCTCCATAATGGTTTCGGTTCATGGCTGAATGCTGAAGAGTGAGACTGAGAAATTTGTCATCCAGATCTTGAAGTTTGGTCTTGAGAGATGCAAGTTCCTCCTCCATGATTCTTGCTCCTATACGGGTGACAACCATATAGCAGGATTTTTTTTTTTTTTTTGAAATGACTAGAAAAACATAAACATAAACTTTTTCAGTTAGGGAAAACTTAGATTTGGGAAAAACGCAGACGGTTAATGGGGGTTTGACGAGTGGTTGGAAACTTTCTGATGAAAAGGGAAAAATAAAAAAGAGGGTTTCAGGGGTGGGAGGCGGAATGGGAAGAGCGGTCCAAGAGGGACAAGGGAGAATAATTAGGAAATGAACCTTGTGGCTAGATTTGGTGGCGATTGGCTGAGAAGCAAAAAAGTTAGGGCAAACCCTAAAATTTGATAAATGAAGGATTTAGGGCTTCGATATGTGGAATTTGGGGTAGGGCCTTCAAGGAAGTAATTATCCGGAATGGTATTTAGGGGGTTATAGGGAACTTTGAGAGGAAATGGGGAGAAAGCAAGGAAGCTATGGCTAAAAATGGAAAAAAAAAATTCTCTTTTTTTAAACAATCGGTTCAGGGGAAATCAATCGAATACTTGTACACACAAAATGGTGCACTTCTATGAATCCTTACATGCAAGGAAACTCAAGAATGAGCCCTCACAAATCGATCCATAGCTCTCTATGCATGGAGTTGCAAGATTTGTAAATTTGCTCTCAGCTAGAGCTATGAACTCATTACCTTGCCAACAAACCACACAACGAGAGATTCACAATGAAGACAAGGGCAAGAATGCCAATATCCTCAAGAATCAAAATGTATGAAATGCAATGCAAGCTAGATGATAATGCAAACTAGTCTATGAAAATGAAAGTACAATGCAACTAATCTATGAAAGGAAAGAACAAGTGTTACCAAGCCTTTCTATTTAGACTATGTGAGATTATTCTATTGCATAAAAGGAAACTAAGCTATGAAATGAAGCTATGAATGCTAAAACAATGCAACTATGAAAG
>MU227773.1:247619-293204 GCA_018584345.1 Thuja plicata
TATTGCTCGCGTTTCGATCATTTCGTTTAGTAGTTATTGCTTAATAGATTTGCATTCAATTGTGAACCTTGGCTACTAACCCCTGCCCTTGGAAAGCTGTGGGAAACCGGAGAGAGAGGCGTACAATGTGTATATATACTTTTCTCATCTTGGTTATGTAGGATGGAGGTACCAGACATCAACTCCACCTAGCTACTCAGGTCTGAGTGTGCCTTCAAAATACACAAACGCCATTGTTGTGGAAATATTACTAAGGTTCTCTCAAGAAACCATTTTTGACTTAGGTTCATGTTTAAGGAAGTCACCTTATTTTGGGTTGGACAGTGTCATTATTTTGTATCATTTTTGAGATTTATGTTTGGTCAGGTGATTATGTTCTTATTGTTCATGTCAATTATGTTTTTGCACTATGATTGTTGGTTATGTTCTCATAAGATGTATATATTGATGTATTAGGTATGTAAGTAAGATTGTGTGTGTGTGTGTGAGAGAGAGAGAGAGAGAGAGAGTGAGTGAGTGAGAGAGAGAGAGAGAGAGAGAGAGAGAGAGAGAGAGAGAGAGAATATGCATAAATTTGCTTGTGATGTAAATATTGTATTTGTAAAATAAAATAAAATAAATAAGAGAAATACATGTAAATTGCCTAATTAACAAAACTATCTTGTCTAGGAGATTTGAACCTGAGACCTCCTAGGAGTAAGGCTAGATATTTTACCATTGGACTATGTGATTTATTTGGTAATCCTATTTATAAATATCATATTTGATGACTTAGTAAGTTAATTGAGTTAATTAAAAAATAGTTTTTAGCCATAGGCTCATGGGAATGAGAGAGTTTGTTTTATTATTGTTTAATTAAACCAGCTATAGTAGTTGGAATAGTTGCTTCTCATAAAGAAAATCATTCAACCATATAGTTGTCTATATGATTTGAGGGAAATTTTTGGAGAGGGGAATTGTAAGGAAAATTCGCGAGACGATAGTTCAAAAATAGGAGAATAGACTTTGAGATTTGTAGAATTCTATGAGGAGAGAGTAGGTTGTGATCTCTGAGAGAGAAAATACTACTTATAGCTTGGAGGGAAGGTTTTGGATCTGCACGGGAAGGTGGAGGGCTGGGGATTTTCTCAACACAAAAGGGTTTCTCCATAGGACTCCAAGTAGGGTCTGGAACCAGGAAGAATCCCATGTGGTTGTATATCCATGTTTGAATTTTATTTAATAAAATAATTCTATTGATGTATTTGTGAGTAAGTGTACACTATGGTTTAATAGGAAATAATCTATGTACATGTATAATATTTGGAATAGATAAGACAATCTAGAAATGAACAATATTTGTATTTGTTTGAGTTTTTCCTATCTCTGATTATATATTTTGGCATGTTTGTTTGAATTTTTATTAGCCTCTCTTTTATTTTCCAGTTCTTGGAGGTTTAGGGTGTCACACAACACCTTTCTCTTTTGTTTATCCTATGTGCAGATTTTTTATGTTTATGTCCTTTTCTTTTCTGAGATCAAAATCCAAATTGATTAGAGAATTTAATTGGGTTTGGTGGGTGATCTTGATGTGGAACTAGGAGACCTCAAATGGGTCTACCTCATAAATCCTTTCTAGGACCCCCATCATGCCCAGTTTTGACCATACAGTCAATCTGAGAGTGCAATATTTTATTTCTAGGTGGAAACTCGTACGAGTTAGGATGCCTGACCATGTTTACCTATATGGGCCCATGAGAATACTTGTACTGGCCTATGGGAATACTTGTATGAGCTTCTACTTCATTTGGTTCAACTTTTGGCACTTTATAATATGGCTTTTGGTCTGCATTTTATGTTATGGTGACCAGATCTATGTCTACATTTGTTTTACTCTCTGAAATTTCTCTATTTATATATGAGGTCACCCTAAATATGAAATCAAGTGCCTTGTGAATCCATCCATTTTTGTTATGCTTATTTGGTAAATGTTTAAAGGTTGGACTCATCTTGGGGATTTGGGATCACAGGACAAAGTTCCTAACCTTGTGTAATGGGTGCTTTGAAGTTGTTTCAGTCCCATAGAAGGCATGTTTGGGTAGGGAAACTAGGTACCCTAGATGAGTGGCTCACCATAGGTTCCAGGACCCAAAGAGGTTGCTAGGGATCCTATGGGTGAGTTTCTTAATCAAGAGATAACCATAAAATAAACTCGGGGGTTTAAACATAATAAAAGATAAGTGATGTTATAGTCTGCATAGACCTGTTGGAGTACCAGGACCATGAGTTAACCGCTTGGGTGGATCCTAATTAGAAGGGGACCTGGTTCCATGGTTTCTAGGGTGGATCCCAACAAACAGGTTGTGTGATGACACTCACCTAGTTGGTATTCTGGAACCCTTACTTTTGTGATGTGATGTTTTGGTTTTTACTTATGGGTTATGTCTTTCCTTTGGGTATTTTTATGTATTCGAGAAGGATACTTAATAGCCTTAGATTTCCTTAGATCTTATGTGAACCTTGGTTCTATTTCCTAACACGGGGGAGTGGAACTTTACAGTTTCACGTGGTTGGGTGGAAATTCTTTTTTGAGGTGTTGTTTATGGTTCCATGGATGACACGACCTTGGATTCTTGTTTAGAAGTTGATGAAGATTCCTACTTCTATATCATGTAATTCAATGTATTGTAATTCAAATGTATTTATTTATTGTAAGACCTTGTTGGGAAATGTAATGTAATGAGATGTAATTGAAAGGAAGAGCTATGTAATTAGGAAGGGTAGTTTCAGGAACATCAAAAGGGGATGTTCATTTGTAATATGAAATATTGTAATGAAGGATTCGAGTTGTAAATTCCTACCCTATCTCTCTATGTTCTTGAAATGTAATATGAAAAGTAAAGATTTCTTAATGCAAAGTTTAATTACTTTTTGTAAGGATAAATATTCATGCTTAGAACATATGTAATTCAGAAAGAAATTGAAAGTTAAAGTGTTTAGTGGTAAATGAAATAAAAGCATATGAAATGAGCATTAATGTTATCTCTTACCTTATCCTTTATGAAAAGTTAAGTGATAAGTAAAGTAGATAGGAAATGAATTCTTAAGGTATGGAAATGAATCCATAATGTTAACTTTAGTAAAATAACGTTAGGGAACCTGTAAGGACATGCTCATACTTAAGAATTAAGAAGCAAGTAACAATGATGGTCTTAAAAAAAAGTTAGTTGCTTTTATTGGTACTTTAGACCTTGTCCTTCTAGGTTCCCTGGCGGGGCGTTACACCCAGTCATTTCTAGGCCGAATCCAAGACCTTGGTTCCTTAGTCGTTGCGGAGCTTCCAGTGGGGCCTTCATACCAATTTTTGAAGTCATTTTTGATATTCAACCGAGTTGCAGATGTGATGATAAACATTATCAGTTAATGTATTGTCTATTGATAACTAAGATGAGTAGGAGGTTGCATCAACCTACATAAAATCTGAATATCAGACATGTTGATGCAAAATCTGAACTGGATTGACACAGATATATCATTACACTAAAAGGCACCTACTACACCACACAACAAAGATATTTTATTTGGCTACTAAAGAGCTGTATATATTTTTTGGCATTGTTGTCAAAGGGGGAGAAATTCATGAAATATAAAAGATGAAATATCTATCCATCCAAGGGAGAAAAGAGAAAGGGAGAGACATATCTAATCTACAGAGAGATTCAAGAACAAAAAAGTCAAAACTCCAGGGAGAGTCTGCATGGTGAGTTTTTAATACTGAAACAATTTATATATTCAAGCTAAGGAGAGCTACATAATTGTTGCAGTTGTAGAAAAAATGTTTTGTATTTGTTGTATGACATATTTCATATTGTGTTGCCATCAATGCCAAAGGGAGAGATTGATGAACTACAACTGATTGTATGTTTGAAGTCATTTGTTGATATTCAACCAAGTTGCAGATGTGATGATTAACATTATCAGTTAATGTATTGTCATTGATGTCAACTTATTTGAGTATTATTATGGTGGAAAACATTTGTTATGTATTGAAGAACTGGAACAAACAAAGTTTATGTGGTTGAAAAATGGTGAGCTTTGTATACACCAAGAGACAGTGAACACCGAGTAAAACACAGTGTATACCGAGAACAGTGATAACCAAGAAAGGGATCGCCGACACAACAAGGTATTGACCAAGCAATTAATTCAAATCGAGGCCGACTAGAATGCTAAGTTGGCAATTGATGATTTCGAGGTAAAATATAAAGTTTGTTATTTTGATCAAACAGTTATGAAAATTCAATGAAGGTCGGACGACAAAGATTGAAACATGTTTTTAACACAACTGTCGAGGAAGGATCAAGCGAGAAAATTAATGATGGAGATTAAGCAGAAAAATATGAAGGATAAAAATTAAATGAGACATGATGTCTATATAAGATACAAGAGATTCATTATGAAAATACACACGAGCACAGATGTTGAAGCGCACATGCAAAGTTTATGCATGACTGATCAAACTGGTTAAAGACAGAACCAGGCATTTTCTGCAGACATCACCAAGCAAATAGAGGAAAGAGCATTACTGATCAGAACATAGTATGGTGAATTAGATGAACTGGAGTGAACAAATTAATCATAGGTATTATGTACTTAGCATAGATCTAAAAATCAGAAAAATAGAGTTGTATTTGAATCAGATTATTACTGTATCAATTTAACCATTGTTACAGATAAATCTCTTAACCAAGTAGGATAGTGAAAGTCTTTATTATAACATTCAGATAATATTGAGTGTTTTCTTGTTGACCCCATAGTGAATGCATGGTCAAGAGAGAACATTTAGTTTTAAATCCTCTAACCAGGTCACATTTAACAGTGTGCATTGTAACCTTTAATAGGGTTGTCTCTTCACCGAGCTCACTTTAGAAGAGTCCCAGGTGGTTTTTACCTTAGAAGGGTTTCCGCATTAAAAATCTATGTGTCAATATGCATGAATGATTGTGGATTGTTATTTTACTTTACACTTTATTTTCTTGACCTAGATCGGTAATCATAGTATTAATTTACTGACATTCGGAAAACACTATTGACTAAAGTTTGAGATTACAGAATACATTTCACCGAGCTAATTTATATGATTGAATTTGTTTTGTTATGCATCTGAGGAATTTGGGACTGTAGGATAATTGCTGAGGAAACCGAGACTAACTGATTCACCCCCCCCTCTCAGTTATTCTAACAAACTTTAGTACAATAACATTAGGGAACCTGTAAGAACATGTTCATACTTAAGAATTAAGAAGAAAGTAACAATGATGGTCTTAAAAAAAAAATTAGTTTCTTTTATTGGTACTTTAGACCTTGTCCTTCTGGGTTCCTTGGCAGGGTGTTACACCCAGTCATGTCTAGGCTGAATCCAAGACCTTGGTTACTTGGTCGTTGTGGAGATTCCAGTGGGGCCTTCATACCAATCTCTTCACGGCCTAAGCCTCCAGTGTGATAGTTCCATTGCTCTTTAGCTAGTTTGTGAGACTTAGGATATTTCTCCTTAAAATAATCAAGTAGTTTGTCATCACGGGTTTGATCATCTTGGTACAACCATATTTTGATCTCTGGTTCCATTTCTTGATTGCTCAGAATCCCATTAGATAGGAATGTACAGGAACCAATTTTTCTTGGTTGTGGTTCATTTTTCTCTGGTGGGCCGTGATGGGATGGATGCCCTTGAGTATGTAGATTGAGTGGTAGGACTCCTACTGAAAATGCATCACATAGGCTATATTCTCTACAATGCTTGTTGTTGATCTTGACAGTAGAGAGTGTGGAGATGAGAATGGTTTCTGGATCAATGTGGGATCTAGAGGAATTGGAAATGGTGGTGTCGATGTTAATTCTTGGGTAATAATTTGAATGTGGAAAAAAAGATTCCAAAGCACGACAGTAGTGAAGGGTTGGGGATCGACGTGGATGGTGAATTTAGTGCCATTGTGTGGAAACTTGATGTACTGGTGAAATATGGAGGGAACAAATTTCATGGAGTGGATCCATGGTGACCAAGGAAGATGTTGTATGGGAGGTCAAGATCAACAACATGGCATATTGTGTCCTGCACTACTAGGCCTAGCTAAATGGGCAGTGAGATGGTACCTTTAGAGGTACGCTCTAGATTATCATAAGTTGTGATAGCTATGACATCATGTGTTATATCATTTTCAGTGTACCCCACTTGATTTATGAAGTTCAATGTGCATAGATTCAGGGCTGAACCATTATCTATCATGACATGTTTAACAACAAAGTCATTGACCATGACGAAAATGCAGAGTTGGAGGTTATGATCTGGCTCCACGGATGACATGTCAGGGTGTTTGAACGAGAGGCCACAAGATGTTGATAGGTGGCCTACAAGGGCCTGGAATTATGTTGGGTCAATTTCATTAGGTACATGTGACTCTTGTAAGTCCTTATTGAGGATCTCCTGATGGACGAGTGATGTGCGAAGGAGATCTAAGAAGGAGATTTGTGCAGGTGTATTCCCAAGGTGCTCCAAGAGGTTATATTATGCATCGAAGGATGAAGAAGTAGTGGAACCTACAACATATATGCTTCCTTGGTGTGTGCTAACTAGTTGCACATTGACTATCTGCACCTTTGACATGGATTACATTAATAGAGGGTTCAACCTGGGTGATGCAACTGACAAACGTGTCATAGTTCATATAAGCTGCGGGGTAATATTTTCCATCACCGCGGTCACGTTGTTTGTTATTCCCTTGGTTCTGGGGTGGATTAAGATTAGTGGGACCTTGCCAATATTGTGTTGAGGAAACACAAATTGATATATCTGGAGGTTTGTGTTAGGCGAAGCCTGTGCTAGAGGATCAACTGTGACTTCCTCTCAATTTATGAGTTCCTAGATGTAGTGATTTAGCTTCATGTATTTCACAGCGGTGTGTCCCTTAACACGGTGATAATCACAATACTCGCTCTCCTTGTACCATGCAGGTTTGGGAGTAGACTCATCAAATTGTTGAGTCACTGGGTATACAATAAAGTTGGCCTTAACCATTATGTGGAAGATGACATTTAGGGGTTCACCTAAAGGGGTGAATGTGTGCTTTTGGGTATTCTAGACTCGTGGTTTAGATTGTCCATATGTGACTTATATAGCATTTATTTGATTGGCAATTGGTTGACAAACAAGAGTTTGTGGTCGTTTTGGTCCATCTATGACTTTTTGGACATGTTTAGTGTTTGTGGCCCCATCAGTTAGTACATTATTATTCTTGTTCCAATAGCGTGAACAATATTTGTTGGACCTATCATGTTGTGTTTCCTTATAGTGCTTGATGGTACCATCGTCCAAGAGGCCTTTTTTGAGGTCCATTCTTTTTCCTTGAATGTCTTGATAGGTTTGAGTACAATTCATGCACATGTGATGGGCTTACTTGGGATGTAGATTGTCAATGAATATCTTTATCAAATGATTCTCAAGGGGTTGATATGATATGTTAGTCCTAAGATCATATTACTAAGAGGGGGTGAATCAATAATATACTAAATAATACAACTTTTCAACCTCTTAAACTTAAACCAACATTCACAAGATTAACCTTAATTACAACAAACGAAAATCATAATCATGCAAGTCCATCCACAAAGTTGACACACAAATTTATCTTGTGGAAACCCAAATAGGGATAAAACCACAGTGGGAATTAGTACCCACTGAATGATGTACTCATCTGAAGTACGCCCCATGAGGAGCTTAAACCTATTAGGAGTTTACAACAACATTGTTAGGTGCTACCTGGTTAAGGGATTTGCCTTAGGCCTATTAGGACCTTTACCCTGTTAAGAGTATCCTTGTTAGAGGACTTTGAACACTTGAAAAAGTGTCACCTTGCTAGAGGATTTACAACAAAGATCTGTTAAGATCTACCATGTTAAGGTATTTATCTTGTTGTAACTATTAGGGAACAACAACAAGAATGATCTATAGAACAACATTGCCTCTACTTGATCAGGCCCATTGAAGCACAAAATCTCTTCTCAACACACTTAACTCTTCCCTCTCTTCATCGCAACTCGCACTTTTCTCCACACTTGTCCAACACAAGATCAACACACTTAACTTTTAACTTCATCCATTATATGCTGAACTTTTAAGTCCAACACCTTAATCAATCCCTAAATTAGAATTTCAAACATCTCGCTTAGATCCAACATGCCACAAGACAAAATTAAATGTACAAAATATATTTCCAAGACCGTGTCGACCAATACAACAATTTACATAAATATTGTGTCAAGGAGTCAAACACATTTTGACCAAACACAAGTTTTTTCTAGAATCTTCTCCATATGCTAGGATCGAACAATGTGATGTCAGATCATCACCTCCAATCATGAAGACACGTCAATAGATCATGACTAACTCAACTGATTCCACCACAACCTCAATACCGATCACCGATCAAAGATTTATCAACTGTCACTCAAGAACACAAACACTGTAACCTGTAGACAACTTATCTCTTCTCACCGATCACCTAACCTTCACACTCGTCACTCAAATTAGTTGTGGTCACAACTATAGAATCCAAACACTATTTACCACCACATTCTGTGACCGCACCACAAGATAAAACAAATATTTGATAAGACATTCAAATCACCTATCACTTGTCATTAATTGTTCTAGAAGTTGAACTATTATACTTTAACCAATCACAACTTTCATATAAGAACACTTCAGTAGTAGCGATCATGCATTAGACATCCAGAGACACGCATAAGTCTCCCATAAAGATAGAAACCAATGAAACTGAATTTAACCCTTCATTCATCACAACTATGCTTGGCAACACACTAACATAAGGTCAATAGTTGACATCAATGACAACATAATATCTGATAACCCAGTAATCAAATCTGCATCACGACATCTCCAAAACTAACTTACAATCACTGCATCTAAAATTCCAACTTGATAGTCTTGTAGTAAGGCCTTTCCATCTTTGGAGGTAATTAGCTAGGCTTACACCTCCCTTTTGTTTGGAATTACAAAGATCTAGGAAAGATAGTTCACTCTCAATGTTATGCGCATACTGCGACACAAATTTCTCAGATAGCTCTATGAATGTTGAGATTGTGTCATAGGAGATTTTATAAATTATTCAAGAACCATTCCCCTAAACTCTTTGAAAAGAGGCACATGAGGTAGTTGTCACTGTAGATAACTTCTTGGCAAGCCATGTAAAACTCCTTGACATTACTAACGAGATTTCTCTTCCCCTTGTATTTGTAAAAGTTGGGTGTTTCAAAGTGCTCAGGAAAGGGGATTGTCATGATGGATCAATCAAATGGATAAGGACAAACTTCCTCAAATTTAAAGGTTTTGGCTTTTGTCCATGCACGAATCTCTTTTAGTGTATTCTTCATCTCTTCCCACTCAGGGTTGACAGGTTGTGGAGGGGATACTCCCATTACATTGGATCCTTGTACTTGGTATGGGTCAGATGCATCTGGAAAATATAGAGGATTTTGAGGGGGATATTGTGGAGTATAATAAGGGGATTGACCAGCTGCATAAATAGGTTGCAATGGTGGTGACAGTTGTTGGGCATGATATTGCTGAGGGAGTGAAGGTAAGGTTTGTTGTGGTTGCAAAGGGTTGTTGGTAGAAGGGTGGTGGTTGTTGTGATGCTTGGTAGGTAGGGCGAATGTAGGTCTAACCTGTATAGTTAAGTTATGAGCCAACGCCACCATAAGATGGATAAGTACTTTGTGTGTTCATGCCCCCATACATGGGAGCAAGGTAGTTGACATGTGCGGAAGCACTTGGTTGATGCAGAGGTGGTATGGTTTGCAATTTCGCGGATGAAAGCATAACCAAGTAATTGGTGAATGCGGGCGTTGATGTGATTGGTTGCTAAGGTTGGGTTGGTTGTGTTGCAAATTGCGTGGTGGCAAAGTGATTGAAAAATTTAGGTTGTGTTTGGGCGCTTTATGCTTGGAGCTATGTTGCTGACGAAGTGGTTTGAGATGCATGATGATCTTGCGTGACTTGAGTGGTTTGGGAGGCTTGTTGGGAAGTAGATGCATTGGTTTGTGTTTGATATTAGGTTGTGGTTGAGGTGTGGAAACACTTTGTGATGCTATTGCTAGTTGAGCATGGAATATAGGACCTTGAGGGAATAAGGGTTGATTAAAGGCTCTCATGAGAGGTATTCCCATGGTGAATTGTGACTTCTGTTATTGCGGCGAAGGAATGAAGGGTGGTAGTGATGTTGGCGCTAGGGATGGTTGTGTGGTCGTAGGTTATGTGATTGGTGGTTGTGTGACAATTGGTTGCGTAGCAGCAGGTTGGGTAGCAATTGGTTGGGTAATGTTTGACTATATGGTCATTGGCTATGCGACTTGGGTAGCGATGTGTTTATTTGGTTGTGTTGTCAGAGGTGATAGTGGATTAGTGGATGAGGCTCCCATAATAGAGAAAAGGGTTGGTTATGCCATAGTATGCACTATGGGTTGGGTGGTGGTTGGTTGGAATAAATGGGGTATAAATGAGGCAACATGGGATGTCCTTAGGCATGGATCGACAGTTTCCTCCACAACGAGATGGAACACGCCGCTTGGGATGTGTATAGGACATGTTGGATTGGGTGGGAGAAGTCCAAGTAGAATGAGAGTACCCTCTCGCTCAAAGTTAGCAAGGATGGTAGCACAATTTTGGCCTATTATGGCACTGGCCATATGTGTGTGTCTAGGATGACTCATGAAAGCTTCCATAGAGCGTGGGGTAGGGACTTCATATGGGTCAGCCCATACATGTCTGATTTGTACTTTTTGTCGAGGATCGAAGGAAACCATGACATTGTTAGGATCTATTATTGTGTTAGACAAACTAGTGGAAAGATTAGGATCCATATCCCTCCTTGCACAAAGATTATGACACTTTCAGAGGTAAATAAGGTAGGTTACTACTCTATGGCATATCTTGTAAGTGCATCTATTTCAAGAAATCTTATGAATCATACAAGGCCTCATGGTAGCGTAAACACTATTTAGGTCATAGAGACCCCGGAGGAGACGAGGCATAAGATATCTTTCCCCTTTGAGACTTTAATCTGAAGAAGGTGTTTGAATATAGTGGGTCAGAAGAGGTTGGTTTTTCCTTGTTCCCACTTGGGTCATTTTCGTGATATTTTTTCCTCAAACGGCAGGCCCTCTAAAAAGAAAAAATTTGAGAGGTCACAACCATTTTTCTCTTGCACCAACAATCACAAGAGCCATTGGGAGAGGATAGTGTATGATGTGAGGTTGCGCTCTAACAGATTTTGTGTAAGTGTACCAAAGACTTCAAACACGTGGTTAATTATCATATCAAGTTAGGCAATATTTTCTAAATCCTAGAACATAAAAAAACTCGCAAAGATGTTCTTTTTAAGCTCCAAACCCAAGTGTTTTGATTTGTCTTGTTCAATTTTAGACCCAAAACGAAGTGTTTGATTTCCATGTTCAATTTTAAGAGCCCAAAAGGAAATATTTGACTTTCCCTATTCAATTTTAGAGCCCAAGTTGAAATGTTTGATTGAGTTGTTCAATTTTAGATCCCAAATTGAAATGTTTGATTGAGTTGTTCAATTTTTAACCAATGCCAATATTAAAGCCCAAATCTGAAATTTGAAGTGATGTGGCACAGACAAGGTCAATTTTAAAGCACCAAATCAAAAGTGAGTGAATTATGTTAAAATAAAAATAATTAGCGATCCCGCCTTCTGTCCAAGCAATCCCGCAGACCTGCACAAAACATAGAACACAACTCTGGAAATAGCAATCCTGCAGGCCGTACAAGCGATCCGCAGAGTACATCTTCGATCCCGCTTGGTCAACCAACGATCTGGTAGGGTTATAAAATTTTCAAATTTTATAGATTTTTTTGTAATTAATGCCCTTAGGCGTACACCTTGTCAAACAGTGGTTCCGCAGGGAAAAATCGCGATCCCGTCAACTGTCAAAGGAGAAAGAGAAGATAGAAGACAAAAGAAAAAAAATAGAGGGTCTATATATAGGTTCCCTTTCCCACCGACAAAGGTCGCGTTCTAGCCTTCTATCCACATGATCCCACATGGTGTCAAATTTCCTTGTCGTGTAAATTTTGAGAAAAAGTATTGGGAACACCAACATCTGCCTTAGCTCCTTGCAACCTGCAAAAACCAAAAAAATCCTTTCAAAGCACTCAAACAACAAAAAATGGTAGTTTTTTGGTTAGTTTTTGCAAAGAAATAAGATGAAAATGAAGAGAATGACCCTTGAAGTGGGTTCTAATGGGTGTGCTAAAATGTGTGCAATAAAACTAGTGTGTTATTAAGAAGGGATAAACAAGTTAAGCATTCAACAAACTAATCTATTCCAACATATGTGATTAGATAAAAGAAGACAAATCATTAAAAGGGCCTAAGAACTTGCAAACCTCCTTAAACCAATGAAGCCTCCATGATGTGTAGATTTTTCCAAGAAGATTGGATGTGTGCTCAAATGTGAAATTGCTCAAGCTTCAAAGGATTTGATTTTGGAAGGATTTTAGCATTATGAAGTTATGAATCTTGCTTTTTAATCTCAAATGGGCATTATGATATTCCATAAAAGGTGGATGAAAATTAAGGAAATGAGGCCTTAATTTATAAGAAAAGAGGAGGGAAAATGGACAGCTAGGATTGGAACTTTGTGGATGACCAAGATGCATTTGAAGGAGAGCACATGGATTGCCCTTCTTGCAACTCATAGCCTTGTGAAAAGTGTCACGAGGAGAGAGCTTGAGAGGATATGGGGGAAGGGGAAGATATGCCATAAAGGCACATCTTGTCTCAAATCCTGAAGGTCGAGCCTTGAGGATTGTGAGCATTTTGGGAAGAGGGAATGGGGGACAAAAATGTAAAAATGTGGTTGAAGGTATAATGGGCATTTAAGGTTGACAAGTAGGATGGAGGTTGGGATTGGAGTTGAACAAACATAAGGTTGACTTTGGTGTGGTTTAGGATTTCTTAATCCATGGATTAGGATTGTGCAAATATTTAGTGGATGATTAGGCTTGGATAAGAGGGCAAGTGAGAGATTTAGGAGGATGTGATGAGAGGAGAGAGAATGAGTGGAGGGTGATTTAACTGGTTAAGTGTGATTAACCAACTTAAGAAGGGATTAGTATGTGTGAAAGGGTTGGGTTGAGTTAGAGCCATGGGTTAGGTGGTTGAGGCTTGGTTTAGTTAGGGGTTAAAGTTAGGATCCACGTGCTCAAATTGGATTAAATGGGATTTATTTAATTCAATAATAGAGGGAAAGGGATAAATGAATTACTTAAAGAAAATATGTGCTTTTTTTAATTAATAGAAGAAGGGGTTAATTGATTAAATAGCCAAGGTTGCATATTTAATTAATTGGGCTATAATTAATTAATTAGGGGATCAACATAGTTTAATTAAATAATATTTAATTAAAATGCCTAGGAGAGAGCTAAATTTGATTATGAAATCATTAATCAGATTTAGGTCTCTACACTATGTACTTTTCATTTTTTTGGTTGTAGTTTGGTCCTACCCATTGTATCTTTAGTTTACCTAATTTCATAAAATCATTATCATATTGGTGTAAACTAGTTCCTAGTGGAATTGCTTAGTTTTTATATTGTATTTTTGCTAAGTCTTACATTTCCTTTTGCCTTGTGTTTTATTATCAAATGAGAGCAAGTAGTTCTCAATTAATTTTATCTAATTCCAATTACCAATCTTTAAGGGATTCTTCTTCATTTGAACTTGTAGTGATTGCAATTCTTAGACTAGGAGCTATATTTTATATTGGAAGTGTTGCCTCTAGTCCATACACTAGTTAGAAGGGTAAATATCTTGTTACACACTTATATGTTATGTAGTAAGCCTAGAGTATTGTAAGTATCTTTGTATCTTGATATAGTGTATCTCAATTTCATACCTTTTGTTAATTATTTTTTCCAATATCTTGTTGAAAGATTCATTTACTTGTTTACTTTAGGGCAATATATTTTGTATTTTCTATGGTTTACAACAAATGTTCCAAAAATTATTTGATAATTTGATTGATAAAGTGGTTTTCTTAGTTGCTAGTGATATTTAGTGGGTACCCAAATCTTGAAAAATAAATATGACAACCATCTTTGCTATATCGCCCTTTATTAGTTCCACTTCTACCCATCTAGTTAAATATTCAATCTTGTTATAATGAAGCATGCCTTAGATTTCTAAGTAGAGGTATTAGTAGCTCTTGTGAAGTTAATTGCTCACTTTTTGAAATGTGACATACCTATTACTAGTTGCCCTACCAATTCTCTAACAAGTGCCACAATTGTAACAATATTTGTAAACATCTTTGAATAGGAATGACCACCAAAGTCCAACCAATAAAACTTTCCTTGCAGTTCTATTTCTCAAGTTACGCTCTCTAGAAATACCTTGATGCACATCTTTCAAGATTTGTCTCCTTTTTTATGATCCCATACTACTATGTAAAAATTCATATTCCCTAAAATGTACAGTTCTTCACTCGTGATGGTATATACAAAGGCTTTTGTGGTTATTCTATTTTTATTCTTAGTTTTAATCTTCTAAAAATGTACCAAATTGAGCTTGCAATTATTTAGGCACCATTATTAACCTAAATAGGTGTGCACCAAGGAAATCATCTTCAATTTGGCTTGCCTCTTCACCATTTTTTTTTTGGAGATACATAAATTATTGATTTTTCTTGAAGTTTAACCATAATATTGAAATCAAATTTTTGAAAGAGCGTTAACCATTGGCATATTCAACCATGTATTATCAGCTTGTTCATGATATTTTATTAGTTCATGGTTTGTGTAAGAAATGGTGTTATTAAGAGATAATGTCTAAACTTATGCAAGGTGAACACTATGGCTAAAGTTTTCTTTCCATCATTATATACATACTTTTTATCATTGCAAGTTTCATAGTTTTAAAAGACATCTGATGATCATTCTTTCCTTTGGGTTGTACTAATCCTACACCTTTTCCAATTCTAGATGTATCAATATGGGCATGGAATGGTTGCATATAGTCTACAAATATTAGTATTAGGAATTCAAGTATCTTGTTCTTAAGCATATCAAATAACTTTTGGTATTGATTTGTCCATTCGAATTTATTGTTATTTTAGAGGATGTACCATCATTCCTTCCTTCTAGATGACATGTCCTAGTAAGATGCCAAATGGGTTTATAAATATGCAATTTTATCAAATTCAATGCAATCCAAACATTAAGACATCTTCCAAACATTAGCCTAAGGGATTAAACATTAGGTTTTTGAATCTCATTTATTATCTAGTCAATGAGATTTTCTTGAAGAAAATCATGTATAAAATCTACAAACGCGTTGACCATAATCTTCATAAAATACATGTGTATTATTTAGTCTGAATGGCAAGATTGTATACTTATATGATATCTATTCTATTGCAAATGTAGTTTTTGGGTAGTATTTATCTAATATATTTGCTTAATGATAATGGGTAGAATTCATCTAATATATTTGCTTAATGATAATGGGTAGTATTCATCTAATATATTTGCTTAATGATAACCAAAACGATCTATTTGTGAAGGAATACAATTTTCTACTAAAAATTATTTCCAAAACTAATTTTATAAATGAGGATAAATAATTACACTCGCAAACTTTATCGATCTCTATAAAATCCATCCATATACTTATATCTCACGTCTTCTTGTTTTAATCTACCATAGTAATTATCTTATCAACATTCTCTAGTAGTTTGATGGTACAACTAACCAACATCCTATCTATTTATTTTTTTAACTTTCAAATTTGGATTGAGTCAATAAGGTAATTGTTTATGTGATTTAGAACTTTAAAATTTATGAATTCTCATTACTCCAACAACCACTTTTACTACTTTCAATTATGTAAAAGTGCTCATAGGAAGATCTTCAAGTTCTTTTAATATTTCTATGTATTTTATTAATTTCTCCTCTCCAATAACTACAAATCTTGGCTAATTTGGGTTTGCCATTTTTAGCAATATTTTTCTATTTAAAAAAATATACTAAATTGTCTTGAAATCTTTTATTCTTTCTTTGTCGTCTCCCTATTTATATGTTTAAATTATAAGGGTGTTCCTCCTCTCCTAAGGGATCCTTACCTCCTTAGCTAAATGACAAATTCTTTTGGCACTAGATATGTTTGCAATATTCATTCAATGGATTTCTTCCGATTGTCCTCACTTTGAGATGTCCCACATATGCATTTCTCATGTCTCAACTATATTTTCCCTTCCATAACGTTATTTCCTCTTTGACCCCTTTAGCACATTGTCTACCTCTGGATTTGGATCCTAGGGCTATAAAGTTATGCAAAGATCTACCTTTGTTATATCCCAATATCTTGTTTCTTGACTTATATCTTGGTGGATATAGCACGTTCTTACTATAGGAGTTAAAACATTCGTAATCTCAATGTTGAATTAGTTTCTATTACTTCATCCCATAAATATTATATATCTCTATATGGTGCTTTAGATTTGGGCTTAGATTTGGGCTTCCATTATGATCAATTATCTCATTACTATATTTTTTTTTCCTTCTAGGTACTTGATTAAAACTGTCAAAGCTTTTAGGTGGCATATTCAATTTATGATTGCTCCCTCATTGTGCAATGCTTAGCACTAGTGTTCCATCCACAACTTCCATTCTAAATTCTTCATTTGCAAAGTTTCTCTGTTACATAAATATATTTTAATGACATATTCAATTTATGATTTGCTCCCTCATTGTGCAATGCTTAGCACTAGTGTTCCATCCGCAATTTCCACTCTAAATTCTTCATTTGCAAATATTCTCTCTATTACTTAAATATATTTTACCAAATCCCCGAGTCTTTGAATAGTGTGGTAATTGGGCATGTGATTCCTCTTTGAATGCAACTTAGTTTTTTATTCTACACTATGTTCACTTGATCCATTTATATAATTTAGGAGCTTTACAAACCATAAATACTTTCCTATCTCCTAAGATCTTCCTTTCATAATTTCTAGTTCTTCACATGGCTGGTCTTCTATGGCCTTATCTGTGTACTAGTTGAAGAACTATCATTATCTTTGCATCATCTTTGCACATCTCGTCTTCAAAATTGGGTCTGCATCCCATTATTTCCTAGGTATTGTCCCAATAGTATATGATGATGTTTTGCTATTTGCATCCTTATTTTCCTCTTCATCCTTAATGTGAATTTAATCTATATAGGGGAAAGGGCTATAGCTAAATTTGCGCACTTAATTGAGGTAGCAAACGATATCGAATTACAATGATTTTTTTAGTTGTTTCCGTATGCGACTTAGCTGCTTAAAGCTAATGTTTCAACTTCTAGCCAATAACGATGCATTCTACAAGAGATGTTATGTGCGAAAGGGTCAAAAAGTGATCAAAAAGAGTATTGATTGATACTTGGCCCCCATCACACCAATAACCGTTCAATCAAATCACCAATACTTGTGGACAAATGTCCCAGTAGTGGTTCACAAATCTCCAGTAGTGGTCCACAAATGAGCCAATCATAGATTTTAAAAAAAAAACTAAAAAATGATCAACTATTAGTGTATGAATGATCCACTACTAGTTCCTTTCCTCTATACTCCTCCCACTCCATTAAATGTTATCTATTATTCTTCAATTCTTTTTTCAATATTAACTCTTCTTTATTTGCATCAAATATTTTGTTGTCGTCCACAAACTATTCAATATCTATTATGATGCTGAAGACTTCTTGCGATCCTTCATGCACATATATAGCTTTAAAGTCCAACTTTAACTTTGTGCCCATGAAATCTGCTTTAACAATTCTCCAAATTCATATGGGGCAATAAGGATTCAATCTACTGAAAATATATCATATGGTGTCTCATATAGTTGTTATTTACCAAATGCCTGCTAGATCTCTTTAGTTGTAGTTAATGTAAATCTGCTGGTAAATTCCCTCAAATTATGATGGGGCATATAAAGATTATATGACTAAAAAATATCGATGTCTACTCCTATGCCAGTAAGACTAGTTTCCTTTTCCACGTTTGGGTTTTTACCAGGGATTTGATTTGAGGTCTCTTTAGATTTAAGTTTCAAAGAATTTTTCTTTTAGATAAAATTATTTCTGCATCCACAAATTTCTATAAATTTGTCTGGATTAGACAATTTTGAGTGAGCTACCACTGTAATCATGAAAGTTACATATATCAAGCATGACATTGTGACCAATATAATACGATGTAAGTAACAATTTTATGTGGTCTAAAAAAAAACCGATGATGAATGAAATAGATATATGCAAACTGACTAGCATGTGAAATCATATGTAAAATGAAAAGAGAAAGATACCCCTGCATAAGACAAAACAAAAAATACGGGAAGGAAAAAAGGTAGAAAACAATGGAACAAGCACAATTTGATATCTACAAGGACAATCTGGGAAGTGGCTCAAAAGATAAAACCCAACACCTAAGGACCAAAATATACACTTAAGTCACCTTTACAATTCATAAAATATGGCACCAGAAAAGCATTTTGTCAGAAACCACCACGCACTATGGTAACAGTATGCTCCTTAAAGCTGCGTTATAAAAATACAAATTCTCCAAAATCAAGTAAAATGATCACATAGACAAGATTCAAAGGTTAATATACAAAGTAAGTGAATCTTGTCAACTCTAGACTAACAAGCTTTGTGCAAATTATGATAATAAAAATCCATGGGTATTATAATTTACAACTTTAATCGTAAATTAAAGCTCTGGTCATGCTTCTTGTACACAGAGCTGAGCCAAGAGATGACAGAGGAGAGAGAGCACACCCAGAGTTGAATGGACTTTTATCTTTGCAAACTCTTTTCTCTGGGATTGCAATCTAACATTTCACATATAGCTAGATTCCTCCATATGTCAGCCAATTATTACTATGATGACCGTTTGCATCCAATCTGTCAGCTGATGAATCAGAGGGAGCTTTTCTACGGCGCTCATTGTGACCAGCCAGCCGTCTCCTACAACTCCTTTTTGCTTCATCAAATTCTGCTAAGGCATGGAATCTGTAAAGAAAAATGCATTCAAGAACATCCTGTAAGCAAACAAGGTTACAATATACAAATAAAATAATATTATTTGTACAGGGTGAATCAAGTACAGAACTAGCAGATAAAACAAACGACTTGAGTATGAAATAATAAGTATTGCTAGATAGAGAACCAAAACAGTTAGCGTTCACATAACAGGAAAATTCAGCACTAAGCAAGCTGGACATAAAAACTGGATAAACACAAAATTACATTGCCAGGGTTTTTAATGTAGCCACCACAATAGACTGGGAGAATTCTAATCAAAACCAGAGAGAAAGTATGCCTTGCCACTGTTGCCCTGAAATATTGAGCAGAAGCAATCAAAAGATGAAAACATTGATCAAATCTCAAAAAGCTTTATATAACCTCTTCACATGATCAAGTTACAGATAAGGAATCATTTTGTCAACACTTACACTAATTGATGATGATATAAATAATGTCACAGGTCATTAACATGTCTGCCTGGAAAGATAACAATCACCAGTCACTGATTGTTCACTAACATTAATGTTTTGTTATTCAATATATGTTAATTATTGATAGTAAGGTATATTATAAGTAGGCATACTATTAATCATTTCCCATTGAAATGCTTCATCCCTAAATCATTTTTCAAATTTTTCCATGATGATGGAAAGATGGAACGGCATTTATATCTCTCTTTTATAAATAGTTAGGATTGGCTTTTGTTGGGGAGAATTAATGACGATATTATGGTGCCTGATTATTTGCTTTGCCTTTCCTACACAGATTCTTTCTTCTCAATTTGATTCCCACCTATAACATGGTACTCATGACCTCCTTGACTGAATATAACTTGATCTTGCAGTGTCATTCTAAAGATATCCACACATTTCACAATTCTGAATCAGAAATTTGCATCCATTACCAAGGAATTGTACTGTCGTTAGGAACGTGAATTTCAAAATCTTGCTACCTAAATACATATATTTAGCTTATAAGTTCGATGATATGTTGATAAATAAGTGTGTGCTTCTTAATCTAGAGCTGTTAAAATCTTTTCGATATTCGCATTCAAAATCCAAAATTTTAATTACGTAGTATTGGCAACTTGGTCATTTTATAGCCACCAGACCAATGTTTGTCGAAGGGGGGGACGTGATATCTCCTGTTCTGTCTGCATTTATTTCCATTCATAAACATGTCTTTAGGACAGGATGACATAACACTTTTTCTTTAATGATTGTGAAAACTTTTCTGATATTGATGTTATCTTATTCAAATCATGTTGAATACATTTGATTCACTTTATCATAGATGGATACTTGTTGGTGTAATTAATTATTCACTAATTACACTTTACTTAAGATTACTTAAGATAATGCATACATAGTAGTTTGCATATAAGATACTTAGGAGTTTGCACATGGTGTAGGAGAAATTTCATTATAGGTGGCGATAGTAGTTATCACATTCTGCTTTATGTGTTGTCTCCACCTTTAGTGCACTTATCACATTATTATCCTCCACATGTTACACATACTTCATTGCATAATGGAGGATGATCCACCTTTGGTGGACATGTGATTCCCCCTTGTATGGGCGATAACTTATCTCCTCCTTATCATGGTCTCTTATTGCCTTGCCTATATCATTGATGAGAATACAATTTGTTTTTGTCTATATCATCTCTCTTTGTTTGTGTTATTCATTGCCCTCTAGATCCATGGTTCACTGCTATATGCAAATTCTTACATGGTATCAAAGCAATTCTTACAATATTGTTGATGAGTTCCTTGCATCGCAGGTATAGATACCTTGACATCTTGGTAAAAATTAGAGATGCAGGGCTGTCATAGTAGCAACAGATCCATGCAAGCACCAAATTATACCAATAATATGTAATACTGCACTATTATGGCAATCATTTTTAACATTTTTAGATTGCTATTTTCTCTGGTTAGTTGTAAAAATATTATTTATTTTTGTAACGCTTGTGGGTTTGAGTCATTAGCTTGCCTAGTGGATAGGTTGTGTTTATGTATCATGACACAACGTGATGATCATTTATTGACCTTTAGGATGTGTTATGTTCCTGGTTGAAGTTGTTACCATCTTGAGGAGACTAGATTTTTTGCTAAACCCAATATTTAGGGTTAAATTGGTTTGGATCCGCTAATACAAATAAGGTTCCAGCAAAATTAGAACCTAGATCCTGTTGCTTGAACCTAATTCCTAAGAATATTATTAAGTCATACCATATTTATTTTAAGGGTTTAAATTTTTATATAATTCCTAACTCTGCATAAGTAATGCGGACAAGTCATAGTTATATAGAAGAGATAGTTATTGAAGAAAATGTCGTCCATATCTGGTGTATGGTGATGGGGAAATTAGATTTATTAATATAACCTCACCATGGATGGGCAGGATAATAAGCAACTGAGATAATTTAATAAGTCCTTGAATGACATAAAGCTTGCAGAACAAGCCATGCTTAACTGGGAGTTTGAACTAATGTGATGAAGGAGTTAGGTTGGTAATTTGGGTTTTGTGAGGAAAGGATTTTAGGAAGTGGTGGTCATCGCAAAGCCATGCCCATCACCTGCTCATGCTAGTTCCATTAATATTTTTAGCCATGAATGCAACTCCAGTTGCATACTTGCAACAGTTGATTTTTGAGGAATTCTGTAACCCAAGAGCTTCACAAGGTTTTAGGAAGGAATTATTATGGTTGCAATCCTTAAAAGTTGAAAGCATGTAGTTTTAAAGAATTGAAACTGCGAGGGTTTGAGGAGTTGTAAGCATTCCAATGGATTCTACTCCTCTGTACCAACATAAAGGTTAGAATCTCAAGTTTAAGATGTTAAGTTATAAATCTCTGGAAAGTAACTAACCTATTTTCCTTGTTTGGGATATAAAAGCTAAAAGCTTTGAGGATATATCATTCTGTGAGTTCTCTTTTATTGACTTAAAATGGATCCTTTTTCAGCTTTGAGAATATACCATTCTGTGAGTTATTTATTATGAATACCTACAGGACACTCAAAGAATTTGTAGTCATGAGAATAATTTGAAGTTTGGTAGACTGCAGGGTTGATATTTAGAATGGATTTGATGATCTATGTTTACAAAATATGGATTGACACTTGAGATTTATGTTCTTTATGATAATGCTAGTTTAAACTTGGAAGGATTGTCTAGTAAGTTCAGGTCCCCTCATTTGACATTGAGATTATCACAAGAACCCAAGTTGTAAGCTTGAGTTGACTATAGTTACACGTTTAATTGTTATTGTGTTGGCTGAAGATTGCAAATAAGATAGATTTATTTAATTTAACCATTTTTCAAGAGCAACTGCATTTTTTAGTAGATGGTGAGTTGTCAATGATTAAGAATAACTGTGTTGACGTTGGACTTTATTTTTAAGTTTGTGTGTGCTATTATAAGTCGTATTAGCTATCTACTTGAGATCCTTGGGGAGAACAAAAGATCTAATGAATTTGTTAACCCTGACTATTTCATGGGGAATGAGCATAATACAACCTTTGATTATACTTCAGTTTTGGTCAACGGTGGTTACTTGGTCAGTTACCAATGTTAATATTGTGACTACTCACAGACTACTAAAAAAACTAGCAGTGGATTCAAGATGAAGGTATGAATGTGAAATGTCTTGTGGAACAGTATCATGATTTAATTGTTTGTCTGAGATCAAATGAGCTTGCCTAATCAACTCATCTTCAATATATAACATTTTGCCCTATTCTTGTGCTAACATCACAATGCTCCTACATAAAAGAACACCAAAATGAGTGTCATGTCCCCCGTTAGAATACGATAGGACTTGATAAACATCAACACAAAGGG
Source organism: Thuja plicata (assembly GCA_018584345.1). Lineage (NCBI taxonomy): Eukaryota > Viridiplantae > Streptophyta > Pinopsida > Cupressales > Cupressaceae > Thuja > Thuja plicata. The sequence continues at coordinate 270,605 of MU227773.1, forward strand.
ATTCAATTAATTAATAATAGATCGATAATACAGGTAAAGAGGACGAAAACTATCTTCAGGAGGGATCAAAACATAAAAAATGATATCATTAAATAAATTCGGCAGCTGAAATCTCTTCTTTACAAAATGTCATTGCTGTGATCATATGCGGGAATCACTAAGCCAAATAACGAGTCAGTAAAATACCATCATTCACAGTAGCATGTGAGAAGACAAGTTATTATGGGAGTATTTATTTTTTCAGACATATTTGCTATTTATCTCTGGATTCATGAACTTCAATATCCCTTGTGATATTAAACTTGAACATTATTAGAGTTAAATATCAATGATACTGATGGCAATATCGATTACGGCAAGCATGACAAACCATCGACTTGTATTTTGAGTCAAGTCAGAAACTGGTATAAATTTGATCTAAGGTAATAAGATTTAATAATTAACATACCTTAATCCTATCGATAGAAATAAACAAACATATTATTTTATTGATGATCAAGAAGACAAAATTACTTAGAGACGTCACCTTTAAAGAGAATTAATTATCGGTTAAGGTGGCCAGCGATCACCGTGGAAAGAGTGAAGGAATGCAATTACGGGCAATAATTGTTCAAAGGGACATAATCTTTAATGTGGATAGAAGTATAAATGAAGCCTCAAACACCAATCGAAGGATCAAGAAGGAATGGGATAATGGATTGAGATGATCTAAAGGATTAGAGAATTATTATTTATTTCTGATGAAAGAATCAGAGATTATAAAATATATTGATATTCAATATCAGGATTGGTATGCTGTGGATTATCTATGAAATAATGATTTACAGAAAATTATACCTGACTTCTATTAGGGATAAAGAACCATTATATGCTCATATTCATATATATTTGGGTATTATAGAAAAGGTTAATATAAAGGGATAACGCAGAGTAGAGCAGTTTGGTAGCTCGCAAGGCTCATAACCTTGATGTCACCTGTCTCCCCAAAGACACAATAAATCCCAGTTCCAGATCTTCTGGGGTAAAACGGATCGATATGCATTGGCATCATTACCATTCACAGGATGCATCCACAAGATGGGTGTGGGGCTGATCAACAGAGGTCTTAAACGAGGTACCCCAAGCCGCATATACATTGCCTATTCCTTAATCACTCACTCATACCATTAAGAGGATAGGTTGGTATTGTCAGGGAGAGATAGAATAAAACCTCGTAATGTAGGAGGAAAATCCCAAGATGGGTAAGCACTTGTATTTCCAATGCCTTGAGAGAAAGAGTCCCGAGATGGGTATGAACAAAGAGTTCCGAGATGGGTATGAACATGCATTCCCAATGCCTTGAGGGAGCCTACTTATAGATTGGTGTCCAAGTGCCCTAAGGACAATTAAATCCCCATCCTTCTTAGGGTTGATGTTTAGGAGAGAAGTAAGGAATTAGGGCTTAAATATGTATTATGAATCAGTAACTGTTTCTTAATTTAATCTGATTTAAATGCATAGTGATGTATGTTAATCTTTGGGAATTGGCAGCCTCCTAGTAGGGAAAGTTACAATTTGTTATTTCCAAGCGCAATCCAAACCCTAGTTGGGAATTTTAGGGTAAATCAAGTAACATCCCAGAAAGGGACATTGCAATTGGTCTCAGAGCTTTGATCCTGCCACCCTGCAGGGTAAAGATGTAACAGAGATTTATTCTAGTCAATAAGAAGAAATCTAACAATGCGTGTATTAAGTGTATGCTTTGTGTCTTCATACATTTATGTGTATACTTCATGTATGTTTTGCGTCTTCATATATTCATATGTATACTTTGTATTTTCAAATGTATGCTCCATGTGTGGTTCTACCTTTGGTTAAGGGAATAATTAGAGCGAACCCAAAAGATATGAATTTATTGGCAAATGTCGGTCAATCCAAATCAGTTTTGATGCCATTACAAAGATGGGCTTGATTCTTGTCTCTAGAAGATGAAGATAAAACTTGCCTTGAAATTGCAAACATGGCAAATTCTCAATTCATTGATTAATATCAGAGTAGCGCAGCGAAAGAAGGATTACGGATAGGTCTCTATGATCATTCAGTCGTTGCTTGAGGACAAGCAATTTTTGGGAGGGAAGGACTGTCATGTCCCCTGTTTGAATATAATAGAATTTGAAAAACATCAACACAAAGGGATTCAATTAATGAAGGACAGATCGATAATATTGGTAAAGAGGACGACGACTATCTTTAGGAGGGATCAAAACATATGAACAATATCATTAAATAAATTACAGCAGCTGAAATCTCTTGTTTACAAAATGTCATTTTTGTAAGTCATATGCAGGAGTCACTAAGCCAAATCACGAGTCAGTAAATACCATCATTCACGGTGGCGTGTGAGAAGACAAGTTATTACTTGAGTATTTATTCCTTCAGATGCATTCACTCTTTATCTCTGGATTCATGAACTTCAATATAACCTATGATATTAAATCCAAACATTATTGGAGTTAAATATCAATAATACTGATGGCAATATCAATTATGGCAAGCATGACTAATCATCAACTTGTATTTTGAGTCAAGTCAGCAACTGGTATAAATTTGATCTAAGGTAATAAGATTTAATAATTTAGTAATAAACAAACATAATATTTTATTGGTGATCAAGAAGACAGAATTATTTAGAGACATCACCTTGAAAGAAAATTAATTATCGGTTAAGGTGGCCAAGGATCACGAACTATGGAAAGAGTGAAGGAATGCGATTACAAGGAATAACTTTTCAAAGGGACGTAACCTTTAATGGATAGAAGTATAAATGAAGCCTCAAACACCAATCGAAGGATCAAGAAGGAATGGGATCGTGGATTGAGATGATCCAAAGGATCAGATAATTATAATTTATTTCTGATGAAAGAATCATAGATTATAAAATATATTGATATTCATTATCAGGATTGGTATGCTGTAGATTATCTATGAAATACTGATTTACAGAATATTATACCTGAATTATATTAGGGATAAAGAACCATTATATGGTCTAATATCTCATCTCCTGCCTCCTGCCATTATCCCACCCACCCTCAATTTGAAGTCCTCATGGAAACCGACTGCACGAATCCGTTGCGCCCATCTATTCTAAGTAGGGGGAATCGCATAACCATAACATCCCCTAACGGCCCTGCCTCACCTGGGTTGGGTCACCGTCCTCCCCATACCCCATGGTAGGGTAAGGGCTTCTATGGCTATTGCCGGTGAGAAGGGCTTCAATGGCCACTACTATTTGAAGGGTGGAGGGGTATGTATATTGCCGGTGCATGCAAAGGGCTTCCATGGCTATTGCATGAGGGTATGCATATTGCCAATAGTTAGACAACTATTCTTTTTTTTGTGGGGGGGGGGGGNTTAGACAACTATTCTTTTTTTTGTGGGGGGGGGGTGTGGGGGGGAAGGGGGGTGGTGTGTGTGTCTGTAATACATAAGATAATAATATATTCATAGCCTATTCCTTGATCACTCACTGATTGTTAAGAGGATAGGTTGGTTTGGTCAAGGAGAGATGGAGTAAAACCTCACAAGGTAGGAGGAAAATCCCAAGATGTGTAAGGACATGTATTGCCAATGCCTTGAGGGAAAGAGTCCCTAGATGGGTAAGAACATGCATTCCCAATGCCTTGAGGGAGCCTACTTGTAGATTGGTGTCCAAGTGCCCTAAGGAAAAGTAAATCCCCATCCTTCTTAGGGTTGATGTTTAGGAGAGACGTAAGGAATTAGGACTTAAGTATGTATTATGAGTCAGTAACTGTTTCTTACTTTAATCTGATTTAAATGCATAGTGATGTAGGTTAATCTTTGGGAATTGGCAGCTTCCTAGTAGGGAATGTTACAATTTGCCATTTCCAAGTGCAATCCAAACCCTAGTTGGGAATTTTACGGTAAATCAAGTAACGTCCCAGCTGGGGACATTACAATGAGAGCTCAGAGAGAGAATGTATTGCACTTTGTAAATGAGTGATTTCAGTCTTGAGTAAATGTCTAAATAAATGGTATTGACTCTGTCAATATTTGCCAACTATAACTTAAAGGTACTTTAAATGGTCTAATCATTTTGTAAGTATGGCTTTCTGGGTAAGAATAACTATACAAAGGGATTGGTTTGACTTTACCCAGAAGTTTAACATGACATAATGATTGATGAACATCAAGTTGTATGCTGTCAAATATTGGTCATGATCTGTATAATTGTGAAAATATAAGCTTAATGCAAGAAATGGACATCTCCTGCTTGAGAAGCTCAAGACTTGCTCTACAGGTACATGGCAGATATTTTGAAGTATGGGTAAGTGTGGAATATATGTTGCATATTCTTCCTAGTTGACTTTAGGCAGGTCAGGAATCCCATCACACATCAGCTCAGAGATTTATGTTCGTTCTTAAAGAATTGTTTTCAAGGTTGTTGCTAAGCAGCTGTTCGTACTTTAGAGAACTACATTCCTTTGATTTCCAGGAGGGGATGTGTGGGTGATCTAAGAAGATTGGACTCAAGGAATCAGGTCAGATCTCGTACACACAGTGGCATGGGACACTGTAACAGGGCAGCAGCATTATAGATTTTTCCTGGGATGAACTTGGCAATAAGTCAAACTGATGTCAAACTGGTCCAAATGGAAACAAAAGGGGAACAATCCATGTCTGAGATAATACTTATAAAAGAATAAACCCAGATTGCTGGAAAAAGGGCAACATCAATATGCTATTTTAGAGCATGATGAAGAGGTTGGCCATAAATGCAACAAGGGCCAAGTTGGAAGAAAAAATAGCCAAGGTGGAAAAATATACACTAAAAGTTAATAATGATGTCAGATTTCTTGGTGAGTTGCATGCACAGTTAGAAAATAACATAGCTCAGGCACATAAGATTCGTGGGCACATCAGAGTGGAGTACACATGCCTCATAAATAAGGAAGCTAAATTGAGCACGATGCAGGTGATCCTTGCCAAACAGCTCACAGATGAGGATGTACACAACACTAGTGTGCAAGTAGAGGCACTTCTGTCAGAAATTGAATGCACCCAAGCAAGAAACACTGTACAAATCAGATAGCTTCCATCATTGTTTTGCACCATGATTAAAAACAATGCAAAGGTTGCTCAAGAAAGCAGACCATAGTGGCAGTTTGGAAAGCCAGCTCTCAGCACCGGGCCAAAAGAAGATGATGTAGCTTAACATACTGTCAGAGCTACCCATGAGTTAAGAGTGCACAATCACAGTGCAAGGACAAAATGAAAACGAACACTAGCTGTACTAATTTTGAAAGTGGCACCTGAACTTTTTAATCTGCTTTAGGATAGTACATAGATTATGTTTTGTTTATTATCTAAATTGCCGAATCGGGTACATGTATGTGGGTATGACACGCCGGTATGGCAAAAAAATGGCTGTTGGGTACATCCATACAAATAACATATAAAAATCATGTTATTAAAATTTAAAATTAGTATAATTATAATTTATATTTTATAATATTATATTAATACTACCAGTGACATAAATTTATAATTTTATAGTAGTTTTTGACGAAGTTCAGGAATAGCAGCAACGAAAACCCTAACATTTTATCCTGCCTAGGTTAGTAATGGTGACAGCTCTGGTGTAGATTTTGGCGAAGGTGAGGTAGAAGATAGTGAGGACGATAGGGATGGTGATGAATCACTCCTAGATCTCCTACTAGAGGCTTGTTTGTGTGATTTAAGAGACAAAAGGCATGCCAGAGGCAGCAAATGCCCTTTTGCTTTCTCCTGCAAGTGCTGGTCTAGAAAGTTGCTCCGGTGTTGCCTTAGGTGAAGGTGTGGGAGCTGCCAGAGTAGGCAAAGAGATTGACGATGAAACGCTCTTGGACCTCCTAATGGAGGCTCATTTGCATGGTTTGCATGGCAGGAGGTGTGCCTGTGTCTTTCCTTGCTGCAACAGTGGTAGCTCCTGTAGTGTGGACTCCAGATCTGGATGGGAGGTGGGCGTTGGAGTAGAAGATGAAGATGTTGTGCCTTGGGAGGTCAAGTTTGAAGATGAGTTTTTATTGGATATCCTGCTTGAAGCAAGACTTCTGGGTGCTGGCACTTCCCTTGTTCTTGCTTCAGATTCCCACAAATCTGCTCCTTCCTTTATAATGTTGTTGTTGAACATTGTGGTTGCCCTTGTGAGGAGTCTCAGCCTTGTGTCAGCGACCAGATTTATAGTTTTGCTGGGGATGGAGCTATCTCTTCTCATCTCATGAGCCTAAAGCCTACATTTTTGGACATTGTTGCTGGTAAGTCTACTGCTCGGTCCTCCCCTTTTCTCAGGGGTGATTTTTCTATGGGTTTCCTTGTTCAGTGGATGGACCTGTTTCTTTCAATTCTACTCAAACCATAGAAACTGGTGACCTCTATAACCTTTGTGTGGAGGCTCAGTTTTTGGCCCCTCGATTCCCTGTCCTTTCCATCGCTGATCTGAGGGTGGACAGGGCTTCTTCTGGCTTGCAGTCTACTCTAATTAGAAAGTTCCTAAGGCCTAGACCTAACATTGATACTATTTGCAGCTAGCTTTCTAAAAGGTCATCCACCTTTGATAAAGTTCATGTGACGACCTTACCAAATAGCTGTCTATTATTCTCCTTCAATTCCATTGAGTCCAACAACAAAGTTCTTCTGGGAAGCCTTTCGTTTTTTGCTAAGTTGTGCCTTTATTTAAGATGGTATGTTGGGTTTGATGCTTCCAAGTTCAATTTGTTTCCTATTTGGGTTAGGCTTCCTAAGCTCCCTCTGGAATGCTAGGATGACAGTATTATTCATGGTATTGCCAATGCTATAGGTCAATTTATTACCATTGATGAGCTCACTATATCTAGAACTACATTTTTCTTTGCTAGATTTTGTGTTTGTGTGGAAATGGGTTTCGTGTTGTCCAACTCCATTAAGTTATCATTTAGATTAGGTGATTGGAAACAAGATCTTTTTGAATATTCTCATTTGTACCATTTCCACATTGATGGTAGGTGCTTTTTGTTATGCCAAGATTCTCATGATATTGTTCTCTCCATTAATGTTCAGAAAACTGTTGAGGCTATTCCTCAACTTCCTTTACATGGGAAGGTCCAGGATTTTTCTTCCTTAGGTATGGATCAAGTTGGTTTATCCAATCCCTCTGTTGAGAGGTGTCTTATGTTGTTTGGGCCTTCCAGTAGTCGGGGGTGATTCGATGTAAACTAGACATTGTTCCCTTTAATTTGGGCTATTGTTAAATATGATTAAATTTCTTTCAGATTTGATCTATCTATGGCTTTTCTATTTTCAGAATATGATTCTTACAATCACTGTACTTTCTTGCAGATTATAATCAGAGTATTGAACTTGATAAATATGAAGTTGATGCCAAATCAATATTGAGAAATAGTGATCATGAATTTACAAGTCTGAATTTTCTTAATGGTATTCGATCTACAAGAGCAGACCATTTATTGATTTCAATGTCTCCAATTGTGGATTGGATCTGCATTAAATATATAAGGAAGAGATACATCCCATGAGCGGACATGCCTCCACAAAGTGGAGGCATGTCCGTTCATGAGATGTCTCATGAATTGTGCCTTTCATCTTAACTAAACACCTGATATCTAATCGGGGTTTGTTACTTAATAAACATAAATGCTTACCAAGTTCGATCTGTATTTACCTTGCACAAATAAATAATATCCAATCTGGAAATGATTACCGATAATGATGCTCGATTGGGATCATATATAAAGCATGAAATGCCAATAATCTGCAAGTAATAATCTCTAAATGCAGATCAATAATATACTTGGAATATAGTAGATTTCAATCAGTTATATAAGTGATCATCGATTTCCAGAATTTATTGCAAATAATGATATGAATATATACAATTAAATATATATGTGTGTATACATATGTCAGCACATACTGACATATATATACACACATTATCAAATCGATCATCATTTCTATATCTGACCGAAGCTACCATATTTCAGCACTCCCTCTTAGCTAGGGAAGATAAAACTAACCAAGTATATAGTGATATCACCTTACTCGTGATATCAGAAGGTATGGTATGCTTCTGAGAGTGTCAAGTCACATGATATTCTTCATAACACATCTTCATTATGGTATGTGCACTGACATCAAGTCTCATGATGTCTACCATAATAAATCATGGCATATCCAAGGATACACTTATCCACCATGATTATCTCATAAGGATCATAATGATCTTCAACGGATATGAAGTCTCATGATATTTATCAAAATGTCCAAGAGATACTATCATGACATATCCACAAATATCAAGTCACATGATATCCATCATGATAGTGAAACTAATCATTGTAAATTCGTCACCTTACAATGTCAAATACAAGTGTTCACAATCAGAAAGATCATCATCTTTCAATAATGTACATGGGGGGGGGCCATAAAGTCATGGAGTCACACACATGACAAAAGAGTTTACACATTAAACATCTTTTAAATATATTAGTACAAAATAAACAATTTGAGTCTCAATCTCAACAATAATTTACATTTCAACCATACCAAGTTTCTTCCTGAAGTGTTCAACTTTAACTCTGGAGAGAGGCTTGGTGAGAATGTCTGTTGTTTGATAGCTTGTACTAATATACTCCAACTGGATCACATTCCTTTCTACCATGTTTCTCACATAGTGGTAAGGAATCTCTATATGCTTTGATCTATCATGGAATACTGGATTCACTGAAAGCTTAATACAACTCTGATTGTCACAGTGGATAATAGTAGGATTCAAGGGCTCACCAAATAATCCCACAAGCAATTTCCGGGGCCATACTACTTCTCTTGCTCCCATAGAGGCTGCAATATATTCGGCTTCTGTTGAGCTTTGTGCCACTGAAGACTGTTTTCTGTTGATCCAAGAGATCATAGTCGATCCTAAACTGAAGCAACGTCCTGATGTGCTTTTTCGATTGGTTACACTTCCAGCCCAATCTGAATCAGAGTATCCATATAGATCTAGGTTGACATTTATGTATTTAAGACCATATCCAATAGTACTTTGAAGGTATCTCAATATATGCTTTGCAGCAAAAAGGTATTTATCCTTTGGTTCACACATAAACTGGCTTAGAGCATTCATTGCATAGCAAATATCCGGTCTGGTGTTAACCAAGTACATCAATGATCCAATTATCTGTCTATAGAGAGTAGGATTTGCAAATTTTGACTTTGATGTTGCTTCCTTCAATTTGTGTAAGTTGGTTTCCATAGGTGTAGACATGTGTCTGCAGTCCAACATCCCAAATCTCTTAAGAATATCAATAGTATACGTTCCTTGATTTAAAATGATACCATCTGATTTCTACCAGACTTCTAACCCAAGGAAGTAATGTAAAATGCCCAAGTCTTTCATATCAAATTCTGAGGCCAGGTCCTTACATTGAGTAATAAGGTGATCTTCTCCTGTTATTAGCAAGTCATCAACATGTAAAATTAGTATTAACATATCACCTTTAATTACCTTAAAATAGAGATTTGGATCTGCATCATTCTTGGAAAATCCTAGTCCCATAAGGTAGCTATCGATCCTTTCATACCAGGCTTTGGGGGCCTATTTAAGTCCATATAGGGCTTTCTTCATTTTGCATACATGTGAGTCTACATTATGTATCACAAAGCCTTCAGGTTGCTCTAAATAGACTTCTTCAATGGTCCCATTCAAGAAAGCAGTTTTCACATCCATTTGATGGATCTTCCAGCCTTTAGCTGCTGCAATAGCTATTACTGCTCTAACAGAGGTGTACCTGGCAACAGGTGCAAACGTCTCTTCTTAATCAGTACCTTCCTTTTGTGAGAAACCTCTGGCAACAAAACATGCTTTGTGTTTCTCTATACTGCCATTTGCAACATGTTTGATTTTGAAGAGCCATTTGGAAGAGACAACAGATTTCTCTTTTGGTCTAGGTACTATATCCCATACATCATTTTTTAAAATGGATTGATACTCTTCCATCATAGCATCTTTCCATACTTGATGCTTGAGAGCTTCCGTAACATTAGTTGGCTCTGAACTAATGATCTCACTCGTTAAGGCAACATAGCTTGAGAATCTTTTGGGTCTATTACTTTCTCTAAAAGTTCCTTTGGGTGCTGCATAATTCTCAGCTTCCTCAATCATCTTTCTAGCCCAAAGTGGTCTCTTTTTGTTGTTGTTATTAGGATTCTCTTCTGGAGCAGTTTGGTTTTCATTTATGATTTCTTTAGGATACTCCTCTAAATCTCAAGAGCAAGATCCTCCTCCATGACTTAAGGAGAATCTTGAATTCCTATCTCATTAGAACTCTTTGCTCTTTTGAAAGCAATGTCTTCCTCAAAGATGACATCTCTACTTAGTTCAATTTGTTTCTGTCCAGGTATGCATATTTTGTAAGCTTTTGAGGTTTCACTGTAGCCCACGAATATCCCTTTCTTTCCAGTAGGTTCTAATTTAGACCTCTTTTCTTTAGGTACATGAATGTAGACAGGGCAACCAAAGATCCTTAAATGACTTATGTCAGGTTTTACACCAATAAATGCTTCTTCGGGAATTTTGTTATCTAGATGTGAGTGGGGACATCTATTTTGAATGTAGACAGTTGTTCTAGAGGCTTCTGCCCAAAATGAAGTTTCTATGTTTTGGTCGTACAACATTGCTCTAGTAGCTTCTACAATAGTTCTATTTTTTCTCTCAGCAACACAATTTTGTTGTGGATTGTAGGCTACAGTAAACTCCCTCTTAATCCCAACATTTACACAAAATTCCTTAAAAATTTCTGAGGTGTATTCCTTCCCATTATCTGTTCTCAGTATTTTGATTTTCTTCCTGGAAAAGTTTTCTGTAAGAGCTATGAACTCCTTAAACCTTTTAAGGATTTCTTCGGACTCTTTACATTTAAGAAAATATATCCAAGTCTTTCTAGAGAAGTCATCTACAAATATTACATAATATAAGAATCCTCCCATGGAGGGTACAGACATAGGTCCACATCAGTCAGAGTGGACTAATTCTAATACATTTTTGGTTTTACTCACACTATTTTGGAAGGCCCCCTTTGTATTCTTCCCTAGGGCACACCCTTTGCATGCTCCTTCATGAATTTGCTTTAGTTTGGGCAATCCTATTACCAATTTTTCTATTGAAGGTAGGGCACGAAAATGAATATGTCCTAATCTTTGATGCCAAATTTCATTTGAATCAAAGGTCTCATGAATAAGGGTTTGATTAGTGTCTGTGCAAAGTTTGTAGAGATATCCTTGCCTTATACCTATAGTTTGTGCTTTCTTTATGGTGGATTTCTTTGGCCATGCCAGAACTTTTCCATCCATAAAGGTAACCCTATATCCGTTGTCTTCAAGAGCAGAAATGGATATTAGGTTCGTCTTTATTCCCGGTACAAACAATACTCGAGTGAGTTGTAGAGAGAGGCCAGACTTCAAATTTATGGTGCAAGTTCCAACCCCCTTTACTAGATGTGCAGAATCATCCACAATATTACTTCTTCGTCAGTTTATTCTATCATAGTATCTAGGTGTTCTTTGAATGTTGTGATGTGTCTTGATGAGCCACTATCAATTACCCAGGTATTGAATTTGTTTGATACTTGGCTTGATAATGCTCAGTAGAAGACAAATTTCTCAGAATCATATTCTATATTTGTCTTTACAACTTTAGCAAAGGATGCTTGTTGTTTTGTTCTATCAGGGTATTTGATTGCATAGTGTCCATACTGATCACATCTGAAACATTGTATTTGGGAGATGTCTTTCCTTTTCTTGGATGATCCCTTCCCATAAGAATTCTTCTTTCTCTTGAAGTTTATCTTCTTACCTTTCTTGTGAGAATTTGTGTTTAACACATGAATATCCTCATTTATGGGTTTCTGCTTGTTTCCTTTTGTCATCAGTCTCGCTTCTTCTAGTAAGCAATATGTTCTTAGCCTATCAAATTTAGGGAGTTTTGATCTTGCACTTATTCCTTGAACAAATGACTCCCATGTGTTTGGTAGGCCACCTAGAGCTATTAGTGTTAACTCCTTGCTATCAATTTGATATCCAACTGTTGATAGTTGATCTCTTAGTTCAATGATTCTCATGAAATATGCATTAATAGATTCTCCCTTGTTCATTTGTACATGATTAAGTTGCCTCTTTAGAGCAAGGGTCCTACTGGTGTTGTTTATTTCAAAAGTGCTTTCATGGGATTTAAACATTAGGTATGCAGTCTCATGTTTAGACAAAATAGGTACTATATGGTCCCTAACTGCATCTACTATAAGTTTCATAGTTTTCTCATTGTTCTCAATCCATTGAGTTCTCTCCAGATCATTCTCTAGTTCTATCTTGTTTTCTTTCACAAATAAGTCTAACTTATTTTCTTTCAGAATCATCATGACTCTAAATTTCCATGATGTAAAGTTATTTGCACCTTCAAGACTTCCTCGAATCTGATTACACTCGACATTATGATTGCGATTTCAAGAGAGAATATGGTTTAAAGTAATCTGATATCTTAAATTAAATCGGATCTTCCTTAGCAAGGCTCTGATACCGTGTTAAATATGATTAAATTTCTTTCAGATTTGATCTATCTATGGCTTTTCTATTTTCAGAATATGACTCTTACAATCACTGTACTTTCTTGTAGATTATAATCAGAATATTGAACTTGATAAATATGAAGTTGATGCCAAATCAATATTGAGAAATATTGATCATGAATTTACAAGTCTGAATTTTCTAATGGTATTCGATCTACAAGAGCAGAACATTTTTTGATTTCAATGTCTCCAATTGTGGATCGGATCTGCATTAAATATATAAGGAAGAGACACATCCCATGAGCGGACATGTCTCCACAAAGTGGAGGCATGTCCGTTTATGAGATGTCTCATGAATTGTGCCTTTTCATCTTAACTAAACACCCGATCTCTAATCGGAGTTTGTTACTTAATAAACATAAATGCTTACCAAGTTTGATCTGTATTTACCTTGCACAAATAAATAATATCCAATCTGGAAATGATCACCGATAATGATGCTCGATCGGGATCCTATATAAAACATGAAATGCCAATAATCTGCAAGTCATAACCTCTAAATGCAGATTGATAATATACTTCGAATATAGTAGATTTCGATCAGTTATATAAGTGATCATCGATTTCCAGAACTTATTGCAAATGATGATATGAATATATATACAATTAAATATATATGTGTGTATACATATGTCAGTACATACTAACATATATATACACACATTTTATCAAATCGATCATCATTTCTATATCTAACCAAGGCTACCATATTTCAACAGCTATCCTTGTAAGAGTAAGAGAAAACTAGTTGCTATTATGGGAAGGATTTGTCGGATCATTCTGATTGGACTCATTTAAATAGGTTGGTGCTAGCACCTTCTTCCCATCTTGCACCTCTCTTGAGGCCTCAGATTAAGTTTAGGTTCAAAACCCCTTGACTTCTCTTGTTTCCTTAGGATGTTGAATCCATGTTCCTTTGTTGTTCTTTCTATGTTTGTTGGTTTGTCTCACACCTTGTGCTATTTATTGTGTTTACTTCTTGTCTATGTGGTTTTTAGTTTCACCTTTATGGCTATCTTGTAATGGGTTTGGACCCTTCCCATTTATTAATAAAAACATGTATAAATTTATAATATATTATATAATAATAATCTATGCAATATTCTAATTGTATAATAAAAAATGGGGATCATGTAAAAGGGCTATTTTCCCACTTCATCAGATACATTAGAATACAAAACCACCTCAAGACAAATATGATGAACACTACTTTAAAGATGCCAATGCTATATCTGTGCTTGAGGGATTTTGATTCCTTTTGTTGCTTAGAATTGAGAAAGAGAGAGATGGATATTGAGGTAAGGGACTAAACAAACACATATATGATCTAAACCAAATGAGAAAACTGATGTAAAAGGGAATGGAGATGAATTTGAATGCACCTGGAAGTGAAATATGATAAGTGAGTTTTCAGACTCGAACTCTCGACTGTTGGATTGTCGGAATGAGTTGTAAATGCAGATCTGGGCCCAAGAGACTGTAATCTGACTCTGCCAAATTTGAGCTGAAAGTGGCAAGGACAAGCTGAAACTCGTCCTGTACCCACAGACAGATCGCTAATGGTGTTCTGTACCTTGGGTTTTGGTCTGAAATTTTTTGGTTTTCTTCGTCTGTGTTCGATCTTTCCGATCCCAATCCAATGGCTCTGTAACATGTTCCTGTACACAGAAAACAGGGAAGAAGGTTTGCTAAAGGGGTTTGCCTAGTCAAACCCTTGTTTAGGAATCAACATTGAAAATGAAATGAAATTGCATAAGGAAAGATGAAATAGAAACCAGATCTGAATTGTAAATCGCCTTATACCTTGATGATGCAATGCCTCTTTGAATGTGATCACAAATGTTGATGCAATACCTTGATCTAAAACGAAATCATGAAAGAAATGCCTTGAATGATGGATGTTGTAGTTTGCCAACAAAGCTTGAAGAAGGAGAAGGAAAAATGCCTTGGAAGATTCAAGACTTGGATGCATAATTGTAGGAGAGATCTTGGACTCCAATTTTGCTTGCTTGATCATGAATGCTTGAAATCTTGAGGGTGAATGCTTGCATGTGATAATGGATTACCAAATGAGGAGAGAAGAGGTCCTTTTATACTTTACCCCCTCATTTCGGGATTCAAATTTGATCCAGGACGACCATAGATCAAGAAACCCTACAAACACACCGCCATTGGGCCTCAGTTCAATTTTGGGCCCCAAATGCCTGGTATAGGCCGCCAATGGCGACCTATACCTTGCGAAATGAGCCAAAATTGGAATCATGGGCCCCAAATAGTCAGTAGGTGACAATTTTCCGGGTACAACTCAATTCGAGGTCAGGAGAGGATGTAAAAGCCATAAATAGTATGATTGATCCTATGAGATGAAATGAATTATTTGATTAGAGGAAAAATAGAGGAGCACACTTAAAAATAAGGGCCAACCTTAAGTTTTGAAAAAATTGAATCAATATAGGACCCATAATGTCAATTTGAAGGTCCAACAAGTGTTAAGAGAGCGTGAAAGCAATGTGGGAACCCATACATACTAAAATGAGCACCTAATCAAGGGTGCTTACTTTTTAGGACTATACATTTATCCCCCACTTTAGCGGGAGTATGAGTCCACCTCATGCTCACGATAAAGGTGATGAAAGAGAAAGATGAAGATCATGGGCAAACTGCAAGGAGATAAGAGATCACTAAGTTAAAGGACACAAGCCCCCAAACCAAGGATCTTAACTTGTACATCCACATGAAAGGACACATAAAACAACAACAAAAGCCTAAAGCTTACTAAGATTCCAAGTCAACTAGTTGAAGAGACCTTGCTAAAGAAAATGTCTCAACCGCTAGCATCATGCTCAATAAGCCATTGCAAAAGCACAAGTGGTCACCTGAAAAGAGCAAGAGCACACATCAATGATAAGATAAGACTCCATGATCCAATCAAATAGCAAAGTATGTTATGTTACGGAATCATGGAGGAGAGAATAAGACAATCATGGATGACATGAGTTAGGCAATTGTGTTGTGCTAGGTGATTCATGGGAGAGAAAGAAGAGAGAAGAGAGGGAAAAACCATCTAGCAAAATGTGTTATGCTAGTTCCACCCATCAAAGAGAGTGTAAAGAGGGAGTTGGTGGTCTAGCGTGTGCCAGTCAACTCATAAAAAATCATGTAAATGAGAGGTTGAATGGTCTAGCAAGTTGTGTCATACTAGTCAACCAATCCCAAACATGTATGCAAAGGAGAGGTAAAATGGGCTAGCAAGTTGTGTTATGCTAGTTCAACCAATCCTAAGGATAACCAAGGAAATCCGCCAAAAAAGTATAAAGGAGAGTGATCTAGCCCTAGCAAATTGTATTATGCTAGTGTACTCTACCTGAAATGCTTAAAGTAAACAAAATATTTGCAATAAGGAGGCCATATATTGCCCCCTTAAGATGGCAAAGAGGACTATTTTGACATCTTAAGGAAAAGAGAAACAAGGATAAAGCACCTTTAACACAAAAGAAGTATCCCACAAGCAGCACCCAGTCCAAGCCAAAGAGGTCACAACTCCTATGAGGTCAAGGAAGGGACGAATGCAAAGAGATACCATGCAAAAAGTGTAAAGGGGTCCTTTGGAAGGAAATCAATAAGAGATGTGGAACAGAAGGGAAGAATCTGCACCATCCCTATTGCTAGGTATAGAGATTCTTGAGGAAGGATGACATGCTTTTAAACCCCAAGGTAAGGGATTTGTTTACCGTGGGTACCCAATTGCAAACAATGGAAATGTTACGATCAAGGATGCATATCTCTTGTATAAGAGAGAATCCCTAATGTAAACCAACATTTCTATGTAAGATTGGATATCACATAATAGAAAATGTCACTTAACCAAGGAAAAGTGGATCCTTAAGAGAAGGATGAGAGAAATTGAAATACCACCCTTGCCCCCCAAGTGTGGAGACAAGAATAAGGAGAAAGAGGGCCTATTATGTTACTCACAAAGTATGATTGCACCATGCATGACAATGAGCCCCCAAAGGCTAACAATGTCACATAGGGTGGAGCAACATTTAAAGAAATCATAATTGAAAATTAACTCATTGCAACATGTTATGTGAATGATATCATTATCAATGAGTTTTTGAATTTTGTAATGCAAGGCTTGACATTCCATTAGTAGAGTGGTCATGATATCGGTGATACATGCAAAAAGGGAGATTTACAAGATTTTGACTATGCTTCTTTTTCCGTTTAGGTCAAATAATCAACTTAGCACGAAGAAGGTTAGGCAAAATGAGTTCTTGATTAAAGGTAGACATAGGAGAAACGTTAGATGGTAAAGGAGCTGACACCATGTTGCACACATCCTAAACCATGTTGAAGATTAGAAGTTGAGTTGTTTTGAGAATCAAGGTGGACAAATGACACACTAGGCCCTCTAAGGAGTCTTGTGTAGTAATTAGGAGCTTTGTATTCACCCGCAAAGGATGGCGTAAATTCTAATGACCCCTAATCATCATCCAAAAGGGCACTTGTAGGAGAAGATATGTTTTTCTTAAATGGTGTAGGAATAGAAGGAGAATCTGATTCAGTTAAGCAATTTTGGATCTTATCATCAACAACAAGGGTATACATGGTGTTGTTATAGATGAACTTCACTTTGCGATGAAGTGTTGAAGGAACAACATCTAACCACAGTCTTCCTAAAAGAAGGTTATAATTAAGAACATCAGGCATGACATGAATGGGTGTGGATAAAATAACAGGACCTACCTTAACAGGCAAATTGATAATACCCAAGATTTGTTTAGCAACATTGTCAAAGCGACGGATAGGAGTAGAATCAGTTTTGATTAAAGAAAGATCCGCATTTATCTTGTTTAACAAGTCAATGCTACAAACATTGAGTCCTGAACCATTATCAATTAAAGTTCTTCGAATAAGATTACCATTGATAAGGACAACCATAAGAGAATCATGTTGTTCTTGAACTTCTTTAGGAGGCAACTCATCTTGAGAAAACAAAATTTGAGCTTTATTATTGGTCGCATTCATGCATTCCAAGATGGAAGTTATATTGTCTTGCCTAGGAGGTGGGACAGTCACATTTCTCAAGGCTTGTTGTAATGCTTCATGATAAGTAGGTGAAGTTTGAAAAAGATCCCAAAGGGAGATCTTGGCAGGGGTAGCACAAAGTTGTTCTACTAAATCATACTCCTTTCCAAGATTTTGAGGAAGATGGGGTGCAAAAATAAGCACCGGTTGAGAAGCAGGAAGAGGAGGAACAACTAAACTTGTAGATTGTATATTAGTTCTTGTGTTATAAGTGTGAGCAACCACATGATAGTCAGGTTGTTGAGCACCTTTTAGTACAATGACAAGTTTATTTGGAGGTTGAGGGGTATCTTGACGAAGATGGACAACAACCTTGGGATTTTCACTACCAAAAACATTGACAACATTAACTTGACCAAGCTCTTAATTGTTCGTGGGTTTATCACTAGAAGGGAGGACATCAAGGAAATTAGTAATGATATTATCCTCTTCTTCTAAGGTATCCTCATGAATAGGACAATCTTTAGAATAGAGATTAGGGTCTTCCATCTGTTGATTTCATTGTAGCTATGGTCGTGTTAGTCCAAGTTTTAGTCCTTGTCCTTGTATTTGATTTCTAGAGTCGCCATGTTATTTTTGTGAATCTCAAAGCTATTTAAGTCCTCATGTTCAAATTCTCAGCGAAAGTGTCAACCCTGTGGTCAATCTGTGTTTGTGGAATTAGAAAAATCATTTGCTAACATGTTTCTTGAGCAGGTTTGAACATACTTGAACAACCTTGAACTTCGTTCATGAGTGTTCAAGAGTGTTCAAGCTCATTCATAATTTTTATGAAGGGATAGCAGGTGAATAAAGTCATCACTAAAAAGGGGTCTCATGATCGTGGTGTGCAGAATTTTTGATTGATCGAAGTTGGGAATCAGCGACTAAGCATGGGATATTCAGTTTAAGGATGAAGTTGGGAGATTAAAACAGGAACAGACTTGAATAGTGGTGAACACATAAGAACACCCTTGAACTTAGTTCATCCATGTTCAAGAGTGTTCAATGATTTTTAAAAAGTGACACGTGGCAAAAGAAAAGGACTACCGTCGTCACTCAGTTGTGGGCCCTACCTAGAAAAGGCTTTTAATGAAGAAAGGTATTGGCGGTGGTTAAGCGTGTCCGAGCTGTCAAATTTATGAGGAATTCGTGCGGCATAAAAGTTTGCGCAAGTGCAATTAATAATTGCGTGCGTGAACGGTCACTTCATTCTCCGAGCTTTTATTGCCTTAATGATGGGCAATTAATTGTCAAATCCGTGGTATTTCTTATTTAAAACCCTTCTTAGCATTCATTATTTTTGAAATGCTGTCGCTGTCTGTATGCGTGAAGATTGAAGGTAAGGGTTTTTGGAGCTCCAGTTGCAGAGTTTTCTACAGTGATTAAGGTCAGGCTGCAATTCCTACAGTGTTTAAATTTAAGAGCTTGTGAAATTTACAGAAGTTTCTGTGACAATTATCAGTCTGTTCTTGCAAGTATGAAGTCTGCATTCCATTTGTTTGGAAGTGTGTCTAGTCTGGGATGTGAAAATCTCATTGTGACAGACACGGATTTACAAGGATATGATGTAGAAGGAATTGTTGATAGGCTCACTGGGTCTGTAGAAGAGAATGTCCCTTCTCTTGAAATTTTGAGTAGTGGGTTGTGCATAGCTGCTTGTTTTCCTCCTGCAGTAGTCTGTCCTGAACTTGTCCATGAGTGTATCCGCAACTATGACCAGTGAAGCGAATCAATTCTCAAGAGAAATGGCGAGGTCTTCATGGCTGTAAACAAAGGAATTGTTGCTTCAGCTTTCCAAATTCAAGAGCGAACTTTTTCCGCTTTCTCTCCTGAGCAATCCCTTGTTAAGTTCAAACCAAATGATCATGCAAATCGTACCTCAATAGCCAAGCATTGGTTATTAAACGCCCAAAGGGGAGGTTCCCGTTTACCCAAAAAGCTCAACAGAAGTCATGTGCACCTGTATATTAGTGATGTTATGGTGATGTTGCATAGAGTCAGAGGGTCACCTGAGGCGTTCTTCTTTTCAAATTGGTTGTTCTGTTATGTTCAGATTGTTTTAGAAGGAAAACAGAAGTTGGATTGGGCCGAATTAATTGCAGACTCTATGAGAGAACAACTGAACAATTCCAAACTCACTGGATGTAGCTTTTCATGTCTTCTTATCTGATGTACTGTCTAGCCTGTAGTAGGAAATGGGATGGGATGATTCATGAGCCTTGGATAGATGGAATGTGTGTTTTTGAGTATTTTCCCATTCTTCGTAAAGACAATGTAATTTAGAACTACAGGAGGGCACATGATACTTTTATGGGTAAACTTTGTTTTGAGATGACTGGGGATTCAACCAGAAGAATGAGTTCAGAAGCTCAGCAATTTGTGACAAGATTTGGGAGTTTTTACATTCAGTTCCCTAGGTTCACTTATATTAGAATTGGTGGTTTTGAAGATTCCCCTACAAAATTACCTAGGTATGCCTTTGATTGTTTTATTCTTGCAGAAGTCTGTAGGCAGCTTGCTACTGTGCTTAAACGTTTTCTTCCCGAAGAAGGATGGGAGAAAGTTTTCCCATTACAACTAGGTAGATTTTCATGCTTAACTATTGAAGATGCAATAAGTATTGGGAGTGTACTTAGTCATTTTGATTTCAAGTATTACACGGAGAGAACAGGCTTTGATAATAAAAACTTTGCTAGTGGGAATCTAGGCCTTAGATCTCACATGTTTCCAGTTCCCCATCTAGAGGATTTATGGGAAGATTGTGCAAATGAGTCCCAAGTTATGAAGAGAGGTCATAGTAGACTCTACATATCTCAAATCCTGTCCATGAGATTGCAGTTCAACATAGAAGGGGTGACAGATGATGGTTCCGACTTAGTTGAACCCAGTTTCAAAAGGCTCCTGGATAATGAAGAGTTAGATATTGACTGGTCAAGAGAGGAGGAAGACGACATTAAGTGCAGGACACATGTACTCAAATTAACCGAAGAATGGCTGCAGACAAAAAGAGAACAGTCTAGTCCTAAATCAATTGGAGTTAAAACTTCAATTTTATTTTCCTCCCCCTCTGTTTCTAATCCTCACAAACCATCTGGTAATGCAGGTTCATCAGATAAGTAGCGGAATAAGGATCCCAGGAAGAAATCTGTTGCAGAACTTTCCCCTGTGGCCTCACCTCGGCGCACTACCAGATCGAGATCCCAATCGCAGAAAAAGGGAAAGATGACTCTAAGAGAATACAGAAACAGTCAATTTGGAGGATGACAAATTTGGGGATTTAAACTACCAAATTGGGGAAGATGAGCAAATCGGAAAAGATCTCTTCGATCTTGATGATGTGACTCTGGATTTAATGGATACCCCTCCTAAGACTGGTGCCCAACCAGCAGCAACAAATGATACACCAAGATGGTTAACCTCTTCAGTGAATAAGAAACGGAGCTTGATTCCGGTATCTATTCCAGTGCAAGATATAGTCAGTAAATATGCTCAAAAGACTCCCAAGGCCAAGAAAGTTAAGAGTACAACACGAATGTTTGCTGATACTAAAACTGGGAAGTGGACAGCCGAAGTAGCCACCTACAGACCAAAGGAAGAGAAACAGGATGTTGCAGTCGAAGATTTTGAAGTCACTAAAATTGAATTAGGGACTATGGATAGAGCGGGAAAGAATTACCTTTTCAAAGAGACAGCCCAGCAGATGTTGATAACATAATGGCAGGATAGTAAGGAAAAGAAGGAACTGAAGCACATAGTCTCACTCTCTCAGTTCATAAATACTTTCTGCAACTTTGACGCCACCCCACTGACTCAATCATCAGAGGTATTTGACCCAAACTCGGCGGAAAGTAAAACATTGTTGAATCAAGTTCAGAGGGGTCGAACACTAGTCTCTTCAGTTGATGAGTAGATGTCCCAAGTGCTTAACAATGGCAGACAATACATCAAGGATTCACACTTAGTTCTTCATGACACAGAGGCCATAATGGGAGAATTGCAAGCCTAGCGCCAGGTCTGGGATGGAGAGGAGCGAAAATGGGTGTCGGCGATGACAAAGTTTATGGAGATAGAGAGGCATGGTTTCAACAAATTCTGCACGGAAAAGTCCCTAAAAGGTGCTGAAGAATCCATTTTCTTCGTCCTCAAGAAGAACATCAGTTGGCGCATCACTCTAATAAGGAGCATCATTACAAAAAACAAAGAATATGAGTTTGAAGCTAAGCAGATTCAAAAGGCTGCCTTGAACGAGTTGAAAGTGATCAATTTCACTTATACCTATCCATCAGTTTATGGCAAGCAAGAATTGAAGGGCGCCCTGGAGGCTTTCGACTCGGCAATAAAGATTATCAGAGAAAAGATTAATCCTAAAACCTCTGACTTAACTCAGATGGCAAGGATTGAATCTATGCTATATCTGTGTGTGGATCAGCTGCCCAATGTCATAGAAAAGGTGAAGAAATTGAAGTGGAGTAAAGATGCCTCCATGGCTCGGATAGTGAATTCTAAGATCCCGCATCTGTCGTTCGCGAAGGAGCTGGTCCAGGCATATAAAGAATGGAAACCTGCCCAATCGGTTACCGAAGAAGAAGAGAGTCCAGCGGGGAGCGAGGATCGTGCTGTGGACAAGGAACCAGATTTGGTTATTTAGTCTTTACTTGGTTAACATGCAAACTCTTAAGGACGTGTGTCCTTTTTCTGCTGGTTTAGTTATTTAACTAATTGCCCGAGAGGTCGTGTTTTTCGAGAGACCTCTCGGTGCTCTGATACTATATATTTGGCTGCTGAAACTTTTAAAGGGTTCGGAAAAAACTCATTGCTGATAGATAATAGATTTTGATAGTAATAGTTTTGCTTTTTGAGAAGGTTAAAGG
>MU227773.1:312216-327042 GCA_018584345.1 Thuja plicata
TGCCTTGCGGTCTTCGATTAAGAGAAAGACACATTCCTACCGTATTAAAATTAGAACAAACATCCATTTTTTGGAAATCAGAAAATTGACAGTCGAATTCAGAAAAAAGCTAGTTGAGAATATTACATTTTGGAGCTGCTAAATCATTGACCCACATTTTGTTGAAGACATAATCACATCTTGGATTAACACAGTGCAAAGACGAATAAGATATCTTATTGGATATACAAGGAATGGTGACATTGTAAACACCGTCGCATAATGCAATTGTGGAGTCAACAAAAGATTGATACACTAAGCAAAACGACTACCCATCGATGACTCATCAGATGGATCAATCGCTAAGACTCTGTATTGAGAGGGCTAATGTTTGGAGGATTACGTAGAAACTTGAAGAGACAAATGTATCAATACTACCATGAGAATGTTGTCCTTAAGATTATGTGAATCGGGGTCCATTACCAGCACAGTGGGTTTGGCTTCTTCAGTCCCTTAATTGCTGTGAGTGGAAAGAATCTCTTGGTCGCCAAAGAATAATATACGGTTCCAAGCTTTGGCTAATGTGAAGGATTTTTGTATAGTCGTTTTCTAGAAATAGAGCATATGGGAATCGAGTTGTAACAGGGGCATTATATGGTGTGGTGTGCTCAGCAGCCTGTCGTGAGTTTGCTATGAATTGCCCATGAGTATAATACGTATATAGAGATAAGTACTTTATACCCTTGAATAATGTTCATGAAATTTTTGAGTCATTAATTCATGCTATAACATTATCCTTGTATGCTTCTATCATTGGTATTTCCCTTTGGGATAGTTTAGTTCTATGAACTATTTGTAATCTCTATTTGAAATGCTTTCAGGACAGGATGAAGAAGCATAAGAGATTGCATTCAAGGGAGAAAGAACTTGATGAATGCAGTCATGGGACTGAGTTGATGGCTGAGAATGTTTCTTCGAAGAGAAGGTTGATATCAGATTCAGAGGGAGTCTGACATTTCATTAGAGGAAACCTTGGACGAGAAGATCAGGAGGTTGGTGCAGGATCTTGAGCTTCAGAGGGAGCTACATTATCATCAAGCCTTTGTTAATGAATTCTTCTCTGTGAGAGAGAAGTTTGAGGTGCAATCCCTTGTAGCATTCTTCTCTGTGAGAGAAGTTTGAGGTATCAGCCCTTGTAGCACTCTTCTCTAAGAGAGAAGTTTGAGATGAAAGCCCTTGTTCCACACTCTGGGAATATCCATGGTGGATCCACCCTCTGATATGGTTCATGGTGGATGTCACGTGAGTTACTACATGATCTTGTGGAAACGTCTTGAAAGGTGACGATCTTTCAATGATGTTTACTTATGGTTACTATTGTAATGTGACGACTTAAACATAGTTTAACCTACTATCATGATGGATATCACATGGTTGATATTCGTGGACATGTGATGATAGTTTGTATCTCTTACATAATATTAATTGAGTAGTGTGCAACTACAATGAGTTATATTATTGAGATATGTCAATGGTGGATGTTATGAGATGTAGCATCCGTGGATATGCCATGAGTAGATATCTTCTTTGATAGGCATCATGAGACTTGATGTTAGTGCACATACCAGAAAAGATATGAGTATGGTGAATATCATGTGACTTGATATTCGTGGACATACCATACTCCTGATGATACCGTGAGGTAACATCGATTATGGTGGATGTCATTTTGATATCCGAGGATATACCATAACTTCGAATATCATATTGAGGTGATATTCTTCTCTCACAACACATTTGCATATTGTGTTATTTATCTGGATAGAAATCATCCTTCCTAGCTAAGAGCGAGTGTTAATGATTGTAACTTTGGTTGAATGATTCCAATCGATGAAATCAAATGTTTAAGAAGTGGCCTATCCGCCTTAAACATTTGGTATCTATCCTTCTCTATTATTGTTATGAGCATTATTAAATATTATATATATATATGATTAATATTTATTAGATTAATATATTATATATATATATATGAGATGTATCATATTAATATATATACATA
Source organism: Thuja plicata (assembly GCA_018584345.1). Classification (NCBI taxonomy): domain Eukaryota; kingdom Viridiplantae; phylum Streptophyta; class Pinopsida; order Cupressales; family Cupressaceae; genus Thuja; species Thuja plicata. The sequence continues at coordinate 314,258 of MU227773.1, forward strand.
TTAATTTGTGGTTATACATGTTCAGCAACGATCAATATATAGGTTAAGCCATTAACAAGTTGTTAATGGGACATGTCTCCACATGGCATATATATAGTGATAAGGTCTATATTTGACCTTATGCAAATAACTGATTACATATATAATTAGTGAATATCTGAAATTTATACATATATATTACCAATATGGAATTTGTAATAATCGGTCATGTGGGAAAGATGTGGGTTGCAAGGAGGGGGAACAATGAGATTTCCACTAGATATGCCACCTCATGATGATGGTTAAGGACCGCCAATTAAGGACCACATAAGGCCACCTCATAATGATGGTTAAGGACCATATGAGGCCAAGCAGGATAAGGTCTATATGAGGCCAAGCAAGATAAGGTCTGTCGTAGGACCTAGTGTTGAGGGTCAAGGGCACCCTATTGCAGCTCTCCTACCCCACATGGATCAATTATTAAAGTAAATAAGAAAGGGATCTTGAATCATAAAGGGAGGGGTTGATATGATGGAGGGGGCGGTGCAATGTCCTCACTAGGTACGCCACCTCATGATGATGGTTAAGGACCACATGAGGCCACAGAGGATAAGGTCTTGTTGTAGGGCCTAGGATAGAGGATACTTGGGGCACCTCATCATGTCTCCCAATGCCACCCTCATTATGGTTAAGCCCCCATGTAATCATGGAGATTCATTGTGTAGTTCAATATGTATATGTGATCTAACCTTGGAATTGGATGTATTTAATAAGTATATATTATCATCTAATCCGGTTGCGAATTTCCAAAGTAGACTTATCTCATTCTATTTCCTGAAATAAGAATTACACCTCTAACTAAATTATGTTCTTGTTTCTTTTTGGATTGATGAATTTATGGCAAAGTATAAGGTGATCCCAAGAAGAGACATTACTAAGTGGTATCAGAGCATCGTTCCTACCAGCTTGAGGGATGAAGAATAGTTGATACAACTTAGTCAAAGAGCTTTAACTTTAACAGCTCTTGAAAGGGAAAAGAAGAGGATTGCAAGCCAAGACAAGAGAAGGAAAGAACAGATGGAGCAAGAATTTAGGGCCTTTATGGAACAAACAACCCAAGCCTTGCGAAACATCACTTCTACCATAAATATTCTTAGACCTGACCCGAGAAATGAGAGGGCACCTCCAAACAATCCGAAAGTAATCATAAACTAAAATGGTATCAAACAAGTACAAATGGACCCTATTTCTTCGACAAGGAAGGGTCACTAAAGGAAAATGGAGAAATTAACAACCCAAATATGAGGTAACTTGCCATAGAATATGTGGGGCTTGACCCTGAAGCAAAAAGAAGCATTCTCTTCAAACATATTGTGAGGCTAGAATGAAGAGTGCTCGTAGAAGGGGGAATAACCAACCCAACCAGGAAACGCAAAATAAAATGGGAAAATTATTCATCCTAACTTTGATGGGTTGGGAAAGATTACAGCTCATGCATGGCTACAAAAACTAGAAACCCTGTTTACAAAAACTAAAAACGTACCTAACTCTTTGCCTCGTGACAAAGAAAGATGCCATTACATTCGCCATATTGTACCTAGAAGGGGTGGCACATGATTGGTGGCATCATGGCCTAACTACTCAAGACCGCAAAAGTATAAAGGCCTATGATGTCTTCAAGAGAAGACTCATTGAAAGATTTGACCAAACTCACTCCCAAAAACATTTTAAGGAATTAACAAGAATAAAGCAAAGGGGAATTGAAGACTACATCACAGAATTCCATAAGTTAGCTATTATGATCCCCTAAATATCCAAGGAGAGGCTCACTTACCTATTCATAGAAGGATTGACGGATACCATCCAAGGGCTAGTAAGTGCCTTGGATCCTCCTACACTCAAAGACGCAATCCTTAAAGCCACTTGACTTGATGCTCCCCAAAAAAAAGGGAAAGGATCACTCTAGGAAGATATCATCAAAAGATAAGCACTTCTATGGGAAGGATAATCAAGAGCCATTTCTTTCTAAAGATGATCAGTCAGAACTCCGAAAATAGCACTAATGTTATGATTGTAAGAAACGTTGGGAACCCAGACATATATGAAAACCAAAAGAAGGCCAAGAGAAAACTATATGTTTTAGGTACAAAGACCCATGGGCACCTAGAACAAAAATGTAACTTGAAGGATATTAAAAGCAAGAACTTGTGTTATAGGTGCAAAAAGAAGTGGGAGCCAGGACATATGTGTGGAAAGAGAAGCTAAGCCCACAAAATAGAGGTGATCCCTGACACGGATGTAGAAGGAACCCTAAACAAAAACAAAGTAAACCAATGGTGCTTTGTGAAGGAGCAGCTCTAGAAGTTACAGCGTAAAAATGTCAAAATAGACCAATTCCCACAACAAAATATAGTAATATATCAACTTATGACATGTTTTGTGGATTCATGTGTATACTTTGTGTATGCTCTATGTTTTCATACATTCATGTCTATACTTTGTGTTTTCATTGTGTATGCTCCGTGTTTGGTTTCATTTTTGGATAATCTAGAATATGAGAATAACTAGAGTATATCAAAAGTTACCCAAAATAAGATGAGAGAAAACTTGTCTTAATGACAAACCTAGCGAAATTCCTATGCCTTCAACTTAATATGAATAGACTAGTACGAACTCGAATCATCCTTCTATTATTAATCATTGCTTGAGGAACACTCCCTAAGATTTCCAAAGGGGCAATTACAGTTTGGGTGTAAGAACCAGATTATGAAAATCAGAATGGCGCAGTGGTAACATGCTGGTATACTCCTAAGACTTTGGAATCTAGGAATCGTCATGACAAATTAAGAATGCTTGTAGGCAAGCATTTTCAAGGAGGGGAGATTGTGATGTCCCCATCCTTTTTCACATCGTGTCAGCCAAGTACTTCAATTTTGTGAAGGCTCTGCAGAGACAAAATTGTAAAAAGTGTATCGAAAGATCTTAGATATGTTGAGCAGAATGATTAAGGCACACATATCTGACATTACAAAACAAGCCAATGACAAAAATGATTAAACAAAGGGTCAACCCCATGGAAGACATGATGAAAGAGGCAGCTATTGCAAATAGCGTGATTAAACATGAACCGTTAATAGCAACAATAGTCCCTATGATGTAGTCGATAGTCCTCTCACATGGCCATTGATAAAACTTAGACAGCAATTATCATTATCTTCAGGGTGGTTGAGTTGCAGATTGCCGTAATGAGGATAGAGATATTTATGTCAAAGAAAGGACAACGATTAAAATTTAATACCAATTTATTTCTGTTTATGTGAATCTTGTATCTTCTGAGCACTGATATGATTATTTCACTGCAGCTACTGAAAACTTATTAATATAATGATATAATTATCGGGTGTGACATATTTAGACTCCAACAACTGGGAGCGGTGTTATAGACTTGCAAATGAATCCTCCAAAGTTATCGGTATGATAAATAAAGACGTTGAGCTTATTATAAGATACCATTTGCGATTAGTCAAGTCAGCCAATACTTTGACAAATCTGGCAGAGGATATATCGTATGGGTACGATATAGAGTTTTGACTTATAGTCATACTCTAAATAGGTATGATTAAAGATAGTTTAGCATTTATAAAAGTTGTGCGATGAGATTAATAAATCAAATTGCATCAGTTCTGAAGAGGCGTAATTTACTTGACAAACAGTTGTTATGAAACAATGCAGTTATAGAGAGGCATGAGACATCTTTTGGGATACAACCAATCCCTACAGTATTACAAGATATATAAGGAGATAGAATTCAATCATTTCAAGGAGGGATAGCATCCTCGATAACAAGAAAAAATCAACCACAGAAGAAATCAAAGACAATTATTATAATTGCAGACATTTGCAGACATTTGCAGGATTATTGGTAACTCCTAATTATCGTGGTATGAAAAATAGGCTCTTATATGCAATTAAGACTTTATATAGATGAAGTAAAGATAATGTTTATATTTAATTATATGCAAGCATAATGTCTATATTTGACCATATGCAAACAACTGATTATATAATTAGTGAATATCTGAAATTAAACATATATATTACCGATATGGAATTTGTAATAATCGGTCATGTGGGAAAGATGTGGGATGCAAGGAGGGGAAACGGTGAGATTCCCACTACGTATGTCACCTCATGATGATGGTTAAGGACCATCAATTAAGAAACACATGAGGCCACCTCATAATGATGGTTAAGGACCATCAGTTTAGAACCATATGAGGCCAAGGAGGATAAGGTATGCCTTAGGACCTAGGGTTGAGGATTAAGGGCACCCTATTGCAGCTCCACTACCATCCTCACATGGATCAATTATCGAAGTAAATAAGAAAGGGCTCTTAGAATCATAAAGGGAGGGGTTAATATGATGGAGGGGAACGGTGTAAAGCCCTCACTGGGTACGCCACCTCGTGATGATGGATAAGGACCACATGAGGCAACAAAGGATAAGGTCCTGCTATTGTGCCTAGGGTAGAGGATACTTGGGGCACCTCATCATGTCTCCCAATGCCACCCTCATTATGGTTAAGCTCCCATGTAAACATGAAGATTTGTAGTGTAGATCAATATGTATGTGTGATCTAACCTTGGAATGGGATGTATTTAATAAGTATACTCTAAATCTATATTATCATCTAATCTGGTTGTAGGTTTCCAAAGCAAGCTTATCTCATTCTATTTCCTAAAGTAAGAATTACACCTCTAACTACATTTTGTTTGTGTTTCTTTCTAGATTTATGAACTTAGGGCAAAGTATAAGGTGATCCCAAAAAGGCACATTACATCTAGATCATTTCTTCCTTGCCACATCCAATCCCTCCTGCCGCGTCCAACTACAATGAAATCATGGTGAAATAGCTTCTTTTTGCAAGCGATGGTGGGGAAATTCTTTTTTTTTTGCAATTGACAGTGGCAAAATGTAAGAAAAAAACTAAAATCAAAGCAAACTAATGAGTTAAGGTTTTCACTTTTTCCTTTTCATGTAAAAAAGAGCAAAAAAATCAAACTTTGCATCAAACACCTTGGAGTTGTACCAAAATCGCCACAACATTGTTGAAAACATGAGAAATTGGCTAGCGAAAGGCAAAAACATTTCAAGAGGAAAAAAACAAATCCTATCCAAATCCGTAGGTATTCTAGCATGTACCTGATTCCAAAAAGTACCATAATTGGAATCAGCAAGGAAATCAGCCAATTCAGCAACTTAATTTTTGTTATTCTCAGTGTTTTGAGAACAGAAAACAGCATCATGCCAAGAGAATATTGGAATCCATTTTGTAATTTGTACTTAGTGCCAACACTAGTTGTTTGGTGATTTGATGCTCTAAGAATAGGTGAAAGTACATATTAGAATAGAATTTTTAGAAGGTTGATATTCTGAGTAACATGTAAAGATAGATTGCATAGGAGAGGATTTGTAGCTAGCTTTTAGGAGAAGGAATAGAATACTGAGCCTGCAACTTTTATGAATGGATTCAAAGTATAGAAGAAAACTAGAATAGATTTAAAGCAACCCAATTATAGTTGAGTAGGTGCTAGAAAAAAAATTCTTATAAACCCCCTTGTGATTAAATATATAATAAGCTTTTTATTCAAGAATTAGTATAGTGAAGTTCTGATGGTTTTGGTACTGAATGCTTTATTCTATTTTGCATATGTGTTTATCAATGCTTGCTAGGTGTGTGGATCTGTTTGAGGCTAATAGGACTCTTACATGCATAGGTGAGCCGTTCCTGTGGACAGATATGTCAGTATACATGAGTATTAAGTGGTAGTCATTAGGTCCAGGGATAACTTTAAGAAACCCCCCTCCCTAAAAAGATATTAAATCTTGGCAAATCCTTCATTTTCTTGAAAAAAAAAATTCTATTGGCGAATCTCTGAATTTTTTGAAAAAAATAAATTCATTGGCGATTATTTTTTAATCACAATTTTTTTGAAGAAAATATTGGTGAATCTCAAACAATAGCAAGAAATTCATTAATCACCATGGAAAATACGTTCATTTAAAAAAAAAATCTTATAGAAATTATTGGGCTACATGTGAAAATCTTTGATGGGTTTAAGGGATAAACTCTATAATATTTAGTTACTACCATTTATTAAAATGTAATCTAATAACCCTCATTATATTGTGTGAGATAAATGTACTGATATTTTTAATTCTAATGTGACCCAAAATTTCTTCAAGACCATTGATTTCTATTGAAATCAACAATCCAAAGGAAATTTCAGCCCCCATAAGCATTACAAATCAAATAGTAACACTTTTACCTCATGAAATATAATGAGGATCACTAGATTATATTTTAAATCGATAATGACAACTAAATATTGGCGATACAGCCCTACAGTAATTAATAATTATGATATATTATTAGTGAATTAATTTAGATTTGTATAATAACTTATAAAATTTGGGCGAATCAAATCTAATCATGTATTGAAGATTGTGGCGAATCTTTGATTTTAAATTTTTAATAAAATAAATTATTTGGTGATTTAAATATTCTAAAACAAAATTTTGTAAAAATGTGGCAATTTAGGTTGCCTTAAATCTTGAATTATTAACCAAATTTAGATTCTCAACTTTCAAAAATTAGCCAATTGGCGAATATTAGCCACTAAAAAATCACTGATCAAGTCAATAGCACACAAGTGGATTTGGGCTAGAAGTTCTTAAATTGAATTCGGAAAAGGCTCTGAGGACGCCCCAGGATCAGCATGAAGACTTAAAAATATTTTAAGACAGATATTTAGCGAGAAACACATACGTACAAAAATAGATATAAGATTATACACTTATAGATGGTGAGTATGAAAGAGGTGAGAGAATATAAATAAGATGTGAAGATTAAGAGTCAACTGACATATCCCATCAAATAAGGCACAACAATTCTTCCTAAGCGAGTTGGGGATCCTCTAGACTACTATTCACGGATGTTTATTTTAATTTCAAATGGAGAAGACAGAGAAGCTGAAAGTAAGTATTTAAGAGATAAAAAAGTCATATAACCTGGCTGGCAGTCTTTATTGTAAAGGGAGATTCAATGCAATATAAGTATTGAAGCCTTTCATTGGCTTGTATAAGTAACCATGAGAGTTGATGTGTCTAGCTTAAGTCACTCACTATAACTGGTACAAATTTAGTTATCATATCAGGCATTCAAACTGCCACTTCATACTTATAACACAGAGATCTTAGCATTAAATTAACGGGAGGGTAAATTTATTACAATAGGTTAAGCTCATCGAGCATGATTCTTATTCAATAGCAATCTTGTCACAAAATAATTTATGACAAGAGACACTAATGAATTCATCAGGTTTAAAAATGACAAATTTTCCTCTATCAACATCGCTGACTGGGATTTAATGGCTAATCTTATGAAATTCTCTTCATTTTGTAAAGGTGAAATCATGGACAAAAATAAGGGACGCCTGCACTATCATCACTGAAAGCAATGGCACAGGAAACTATGATGTTGGACCCCAATTTAACATTATCATTTAATTGTGTTTAGAAGCAATTACATGGACATGTGTTTTCTGTTGTTTACTGGAAAAGTTAACTTTATTTTGAGAAGTTGAAACAATATAATGGTCAGCTCAACATATAGAAAGAGGATTGTTGCAGATGAGATCAGAGGAGGCTGAAACAACTAGAACGCGTAGTATATTCTACAACCCTGCTAAGCAGTTCAAACGGATAAGGCTCCATGTCCTAAAAAAACATAATCCTTGAACATCTAAATTCATGAATGATTGGATAGCTATGAAATGCCATGGCCTTGCAACCACTTGCTCCAGACTGAATGTTTATCAAACTGCTGCTAAAATGGTAGAAGCAATCTCTATGAGGATAGTTGGTTATGCATTGCATGTTAAGAATAGTATTCAAAGAATTGAAATTATAATTAGAGAATATTCCAACTTGATCTAGGATATTTAGACAATTTATGTTCCGCAGGTCATCAGATGTAAGGAATACTTCAATTTGTAGGAACTGATTGCGGGTTTAAGAGATCAAATAAAAGCTCTCAAGAAAATAAAAGCAAGTGTGACCAAGAAACTTATCGTGTGGAACCCCCAAATACAAAAAGCACTTGCTGCAATTGCTAAGGAATGTGCTCCATGAGGGTAGAGACAGACACTCCCGTGATAGAAGGAGAAACCTCACCAGTGCTTGAAGATCTGTAAGGCAGTAGATAAGGATTCCCATAGAATGTTTACGCCTAGAAGAATATGTTGTAGTTTGAATCTCTCTAATGGATATTCAATCCTAGAGATTTCGACTCTAGGGTGCCTCAAGTTGTCATGAGGCTGAACTTTCAAAGTGGCTTGGATGCTTGATGCATAAACAGTTAGTCTATCGTCTGTTAAACAAGTGAGAAAACTCATTTCACCCATTAAGAGGCTTTATTTGAGTAGACTATTGCGAGAAATATGGGGTTGCTGTTGGATGTCTTGCATGGAGCTGGTACCATGCACTGTATCGCTCTCTGGTCTTTCAAAAGCGTTTATGCAATTTTTGTTCCGATGGGGGTTTTTTAACCAAATACGAAAAAGAAATTCTTTGAGATTGAAGAAGCAATGAAGGAGAGGGAAGGAAATTATCATCCAGAGATGAATCGACTGATACAGTATCCGACTAGGAGGGCAAATTTTCAGGAACCCCAATTCAAATACAATGAATACAGCAATTATAAAAAAAAAATTCACATGTATTCAATTATTAATAAATCTAAGATTCTAAAGGTATAGGACATAACATTAAAAATATTTTAGTTTTTAAATTTTTTATTTATATAATTTAGTCTTAAATATGTGAGTGTGAACAATGTATTAAATTGAATTGAAGAATTTTAATGACGTCCACGAGACCATCAGTTTAAGGGACCATGAAACACATCCCTAAACTAACTCCATAGTCTTTTCCATATCCGATCTTCTGCTGTGAATCTTGACAATCAAACTAGCTGGCTGCTTGATCTTATCCTCCTCAAATAAACTGTGCATGCTGACAGCAATCAGGATGTCTCCGTATTGAGCCCGAATGTCATCATATGTCGTGCACTCGAAGAAAAAGTGTCATTCAGTCTCAATTGCACCTTTTTCGCAGAACCTGCAAATCCTCTCCTCCCACTCTTTTTGGGCCTTTTCCATCTACAAGTCTCGCATCTGAGATGATGTGAGCCCGTCCTCAGCTGCGCCTTAATAACTGCCCCAAGGTAAGCCTTATCCGCATGTTCACAAAAGGGGTTGAACACTTCTATATAATGTGTCTTTTTCCAACTCATGATATTAAGTCTTATCAGCATGTTCACTCGAGGGGTTGAACACTTCTATATAATGTGTCTTTTTCCAATTCATGTTATTAGACCACATGACAGTCTGAAATTTACCAGGACAAACTTCTTTATTTCCATATTGATATTCCCACAATCATATAGAAAGATGGTCCACCTGCTCAACCACTTTATGTACCAAACTATGCTTGGATACAGCTTGAATATGAATTCTTAAATTAACAAAGCGGAAAATCAGGAAGAATCAGGAGACAACAGATTATCACAGTTAAAGGGTGGTCACATGCATTAGAAATTTCAAAAAATCGTTTTGAATTCCGTTACGCTTATATTTCGTCACACCTAAAACTGCATTGTTTGTGGGGTGGCGACGGGAGAGAGGAATGAAGAATACCTACTACATTGCTGACAGAAGCGTTGTTCGAAACCCAAGAGAAGCACCTTTCTGGCTTTGGAGTGGAGCTCACAAACCCTGTGCCTCCGATAGTAATCCTTGCTTAGATCTGCCGTGCATTTCTCGACCTGGCACCTCGGAGTCTGCGCCATTTTCGCCTTTTTCCCTCCACTCCGACCATGTTCTTCATCCTCTGCTTTACCGTCTGCCACCTCCAACTTCTCGTCAATGGCGTCGCTGCCATTGTTCCTCTCGGATATATCCATTCTCCCTCTCACATTATGCGGCATTGGCGTTGCAGTGAGAAGGTAATAAAAAGGAGAGGTGGAGAGGGATGTGGAGGTCGGAGTCGGAGCACATGCCCATCGCCATCAGCTGTCAGCCTTGTTTCCTTCTCCGTACACACCCAATGGTACAGACATTCATTGCACTCCGGAATGCATTTCTCTTTGCTTTTCACCGCTGTTGTTTCCTTCTCCCCCCAATCCCCACCACAACATTAGACTGAGAGGGACCAGGAGATGCGTCTACTTGAGCAATTGCTGAAAAGAATGCAGGCCCATTGGAAAAGGCTCTTGAATTTCCAAGGATATTCGCTGTGCACCTCAAATCGCCACCGCTGCCATCCATTCCTCGATGAAAGGAAAGGTCGGGGGGTGTCTTCTCGAACAGTACACAATGTCCGCTTTTTTAAAATAGAGAGGTATTCTTATAAGGAAATACATATTTATATTTACAATTTGATTTCTGGATTTGATTGTGTGTAAATCAAATTGTAAATTCTTATGGATTGTGGAATTGATCGATTTAATTACATATTTATATTTAAAAAATTTATGTGAACTATATCAATAGATGTAAAAAAAAATCAAAGTCAAAGAAAAGTGATTTCACTTTTTTTTCATGTATGCATTTCATTTCCAAATGGTTCATAGTTAGTAGAACTCTAAAAAATAAGCAATAATTCATCATTCAAGATAATTCATCTTACATCTTAAATCTTGATATCAAAAGAAATACAGACATGTATACATCTAAAGTTAATCTTCATGATACAAATTTACATGAGAAATTTGACTATGATATACAATAAGTATACCAATATTTAAAATATATATATTTAGAAAATGTGCAGATATCTTAAAAAAACACTAATCAAATTTGAAAATATTTCACGTTTATAAATATTAACAAATCATGTGATTTGGTATTTAAAACAACTAAGCATAAATAAAGGAAGTAAGAAATCGTGAAAAAATGATGCATAAAAATTTGTATTATCAAAAATAGAAGAAATTAATAGACATTGGACTATTTATAATTGAAATCCAAGTATTAATAACAATATGTCAAGAGATTTGGGCACGTAGACAACCCACTTTCTTGAAGCTTATATGGCCTATATTGGGTTGAAAATGGTTCAATCTCAAGGTTTCAAGAAAGTTTGGATAGAGGGCGATTCACTCAATATCATCAATTGCCTCAAGCGGACTCAATGCCCAAGTTGGACCATTCAAAGTTTGATTATAGACTATATTTCTATTATCAATTCCTTTGATGAAGTTATATTATTCAAATATACTAGGAGGGTAATTATGTGGCAGATTTCTTTGCTAACCTTGGGGTATTTTTGGGTTCTATGCAAAGGTGGGGTCCTAACAATCCCCTACCCCTTGATGTTAAAGCAATTATTAGCCATGAAATTCTTAAATGTTAAGGTGGTGATCACTTGTATTTTCATTACGAACCCCTTTCATTTCACAATCAGGTTCACACGAATCTTAGGTGAGGTTTTGAGCCTTTTTTTGTTTTGTTTTGGTCATCTATCCTCTAAATTGTTCGACAATGTTCTGATTTTTATGGACCTCTCTTGATTGTGCTTAACGTGTGTGTGGTGCCTCCCGTGTTTGCATTTTGTCATTCACTTATCCTTTTGATCTGAGCTAGACTCTGTATATAGATTATCATGTGACTATTTGTATGTTATTCTTTTGGCACGGGTATTCTTGTGATGCATCCAATTACTGTTATATTCTTTTGTTCATATGATATCATGATTGATGTGGATAGTAGGTTATACTTGTGATTTCACTTATGATTATATATGCAATGATGGCTCTGCAATGATGTGGTATGATGTTATATGATGATGTCTAGATACATTTACATTTATAGATGGTATTTTGGTCATTTTGAGTTGGTGATGATTTCATGAAGCTCACTTATGTTGTGTCAGTGGTTTACTGAGATGTGGTATTATTGTTCATGTGTGGTTAGCGATTTGGTTTGGGGAAATTGTTATATGTTCATTATGTTGCTATGATAATTATTGATATTTAGTGTTAATTAATGATTGTTGTTGTATTTAATTAGATGAGATTATTATTGTAATGCTTAGATGATGATTATATGTAAAAGGGGTGATGTCATAACATTCTAATACATTAGAATGATTACGATGTTAAAATTCTCTTTTCAGTGATCTATGTTATTTGATCATATGATTCAAGGATGGCAGCATTAGATGCCCGATATTAGGTGACAACCTCTATGTATAAAATCATCTAACAAGGTCACACCTAACAGTGTGTTTGTAACCTTTAACAGGGGTGGCTCTTAACAGGGCTCACTTCAAAAGAGTGAAAATTTGGGATACCGGTCCCAGTGGTTTTTCCCTTAACAGGGTTTTCACGTTAAAAATTCATGTGTTATGTGTGTATGATTAATTTCTTTACTGTTTTATATCTTACATAATTCATTCTGGATTGATCGGTGTACTCTGCTTATTTACTGAGTTTAGGTAAATAGTTATACTGCTTATCGATAATCAAGAAAGAATAAGGATTGACAGAGCAACCCGACAGACAGTTAATCATTATTAGTATTTCATGGCATGCATCTTATAAGGACATAATAATCTGAGGTTTATTGATTGGTGGTTAAAATTTGAAGGATAAATTTTTGAGGTCATTGATTCATCCCCCCCCCCCTCTCAGTTATTACTAACAATTGGTATCAGAGCTTGTGTGCTTAGAAGGAAGGTTTCA
>MU227773.1:328635-339036 GCA_018584345.1 Thuja plicata
AAGGAAAAATGACAAAGTCTAGTTTCAAAAGCAAAACCCATACATCTGATGCAATTCTAGAATTAGTCCATACTGATTTATGTGGACCTATGAGGACAAAGAGTTACTATGGAGATAGATATTTCATGCAAGGGGTATGCACAAGAAGAAGGAATTAACTATGGAGAGACCTTTGCACCCGTTGTTAGGCTAGAAGGAGTAAGAATATTACTTGCTTATGCTGCATATAAAGGATTCAAGGTATATCAAATGGATGTCAAATCTGCATTCCTGAATAAAATACTTGAAGAAGAGGTATATATTGAACAACCAGAAGGGTTTGTTGATCCAGACAAGAGGGACATGGTATGTAGACTTCACAAAGCCTTGCATGGATTAAAACAAGCACCCTGAGCTTGGTATGAAAGACTTCATTCCTATCTAATAAGTATTGGATTTGTAAGGACTAGTGAAAACAGTAATCTTTTTTTGAAGGAAGATACTAATGCTAACACTTTGATTGCTGAGATATTTGTTGATGACATCATATTTGGAGGCAATGATATGCTATGCAAATCATTTGCTAATGAGATGAGCAAAGAGTTTGAGATGTCTATGTTTGGAGAGATCAAGTTCTTTCTTGGTCTACAGATCATGCAACAATGTGAAGGTATTTTCATTACTCAGTCAAAATACATTAAAGAGGTCCTGAAAATATTCAAGATGGAAGAATCCAAACCAGTTGAGACACTGATGGCTATTGGATGTAAGTTGACAAAGGAGGACAAGACATCAGAGGTAAATCAGACTTTGTACAGATCAATGATAGGCACACTCATGTATGTTGTACACACTAGACCAAATATTGCACATGTAGTAGGAATAGTTGCTAGATTTCCTGCTAACCCCAAGGAATCACATATGACTGCTGTGAAAAGGATACTAAGATATCTGAAGAATACCAAGGAATATGGCTTATGGTACAGAACATAAGGCAAATTTGAACTTCAGGTCTTTACTGACGCTGATTGGGCTGGAAATATTGATGACCGAAAGAGCACAACTGAAGGAGCATTCTTCATGGGTGACAGACTTGTCACATGGATCAGCAAGAAACAAGGATGCATCTCACAATCTACTATAGAAGTAGAGTATGTTGCTGCTGCTGCAAATTGCTCAAATATTGCATGGATCAAACAATTACTAGAAGGTATGCATATGAAGATTCTAAAACCAGTAATTATCTATTGTGATAATACAAGTGCAATTAACATTTCAAAAAATTCAGTCATGCATGCTAAAACAAAGCATATTGCAATCAAGTATCATTATTTAAGAGAACAAGTTTAGGAAAAAGAGGTGATACTTGAGTATGTGCAATCAAAGGAACAATTGGTCGATATCTTCACCAAGCCACTGCCCAAGGATGCATTTGAGTACTTGAGAAAGAGACTAGGGGTCAAACCCTTGTCTACTAGTCAGTAAGCTAACTAGAAGGCTGCATCAACCTACATATTATCATAATATCATTCATGCTTGATGCAAGCAAAGAGATGAACTTCAAAGCTACATCTATATACAAACAGGTGTGTGTGTGTGTGTGTATATATATATATATATATATATATATATATATCTTCACCAAGCACCAGAGTATATTGTTGTATTGTTGATGGATAAGGGAAATTCAAGGAATATATTATGAATGGAGAAAAATATTTGTTTGACATTGTTGTCAAAGGGAGAGAAATTATCCATATTATCACATCCTTCTGGAAAGGGAGAGATTATCCATTATCACACTACTCCAACAGGGAGAGACTATACAAAGGGAGAGAGATTGTATGGAAATCCTATACAAATGGGAGAGTTGCTGACAAGTGAAACATAAAACATCAAAAGAAAGGAGAACAATCAAAGGGAGAGAGTTTGACACCAGAAGAGATCACAACACATCAGAAAAAGAAAGCTATAAAGAGCTGCAAGAATCAAATCTAAGCTAACACAGAGCTTATCGATGGTCAAACATTTTTATCGGTTATTAGAACAAAAAGATTGGTAGTTGATATATTGTATTAGAAATAGTATAGTGTGGTAATATAGTATGTTGCCATCAATGCCAAAGGGAGAGATTGATGACATGTAACTAATTGAATGTTTGACAATGTTAAGTTGAAGATAATGCAAGGCATTAAATCAGCTAATGTATTGTATTGTCATTGATGTCAACTTGATATCATCTGTATGGTCATGTACATAATGTCAAAGACTTCAGAGAATCAAAGGAACCAAGGCTATGCTATCAGTAATGCATACAAATCAAAGTATTCACTAAGTGACAAACAACATCGATGGAGTGCACCCGACGGATAGAGAAAAAGAACAAAGTCACAGTGATACCCGACAAGGAAATACACAGCACTACCGACGAGCAGAGTCACAGTGTTTCCCGATGAGCAAAGCAAAGAGTAACCCGACGAAAGAAAATACAGTGTTGCTCGACGAACGGAGATCATGAAGCTAACTGGAGTCTCACCGAAGGAACTGTTAGTTTTCACCGACAACTAATTGCAAAGGTGACCGACGGAACAAAGATTTTAGAAAATGATAAAATATCTAGCTGGCAGAGCTAAATATAGACTTAACTAGTTGTCTACTTTGTTTTATTCGACCAGAGATAAGTGATTGATTTAAAGATGATTTGTATAGTTGGCAAGAAGATATCTATGAGAAAAATCAAGAGTTATGCTTTAAATATAATTGGTTGGATTTTTTTTCACGGCAAGAATCAAGAATCAAGAAACAATGAATATTATGTCTCTATAAGAGACAAGCTTAATTCATTTATGGATGGGATTAAGGGGAGTGAATAGAAAGAGGATGCTGAAGAGAAACTGGTGAAGAACAACTTCATGCAGTGCTGATCAAGCAAGTTGAAGGAAGAGCTAAGGAATTTTGCAGACACCGACGAACAGTGAGCACAGCATCACAAAGCAGAAAGTATGGAGCACAAAGGATTGAATTGATACATTGATCAGAGAGGTAATGTACTTAAATAGATCTGAAAATCTTCAATTTAAAGTTGCAATATGAACAGGTCATAATGTTCAGTTTAACCATTGAAGCATCAAGTCTCTTAACCGATCAGGACTTACCAGTCTTTTATATATTGAGGTACATCTCAAGGAGTGCCAAAAAGGTTGATTCATGAAAGTAGCATTAGATATGCCCGATGCCTATTGACAGTCTAAGAGAGAGGTTGATTCAAGGATGGCAACATTAGATGCCCGATACTAAGTGACAACCTCTATGTATAAAATCCTCTAAAAAGGTCACACCTAACAGTGTGTTTGTAACCTTTAACAGGGTTGGCTCTTAACAGGGCTCACTTCAGAAGAGTAAAAATTTAGGGTACCGGTCCCAATGGTTTTTTCCTTAACAGGGTTTCCACGTTAAAATTTCATGTGTTATGTGTGTATGATTCATTTCTTTACTATTTTGTATCTTACATAATTCATTTTGGATTGATCGGTATACTCTGCTTATTTACCGAGTTTTGGTAAATAGTTATACTGTTTATCGATAATCAAGAAAGAATAAGGATTGACAGAGAAAACCGACAAATAGTTAATCATTATTAGTATTTCATGGCATGCATCTTGTAAGGACATAATAATTTGAGGTTTATTGATTGGTGGTTAAAATTTGAAGGATAATTTGTTGAGGCCACTGATTCACCCCCCCTCTCAGTTATTACTAACAATTATAAGTGCTTCGACTATTTATATATATAAGCAGGTACTCTTGATGTGTGAATGTTTAAACGATAGCAAGTACTAGGGATTGACTCCATTCGGATTCACAAGTCTGAGCATGCCTATATCCCTGATGGTGGCTAATTGAACTTAGTCCTATGGTCAATTCATGCTACCCAACCTAAGTATCATTATTATTCTTGGTGATAATCATCCATCCAGTTACAGTGTTGTAATGTTTGGTTACCCCTCGCATATTGTGATAGACTAGTTATAGACACCTAAATTTTTCTCACTACCTACAAATGACAATTTCATGATTATTATATTAATTAATTAAATAATATTTATTATTTAATTAATCTATATTATTCTTCTTATTCCCAATTCAAATTTAACATTTTCCTCCATTTCTTATAATTAAATAATTTTAATTATTTAGTTGTCTAATTATTCCTCTACACATTAATTAAATAATTTTTATTATTTAATTTATTCTTCCTCTCAAAATTTGATTAAATGATCTTTAATATTTTATTAAATAATCTTTCCCAAGTCTCCACTCGTCACGATTAAATAATTACTCCAATTATTTAATTTACTAACAAATCCACTTATAATTTAATAAATTGTTTAATTATTCCTCATCCACAAAAAGGAATATTCTTATCAAATAAATAAAATGTTTATTTTATTTATTTATTCCACATATGCACAATTAAATATTTTTTCAATTATTTAATATTAATTAGGTCTTCTTGTCTCATTTCTCTAACTGACACTGACTCCCAATCTAACTTCTCAATCAATCCAATCATTTGTCAGTCAGTATAGTTAACTTATCAATCGATTTTGTCAGACACCTAGTTGTCTATCAATTAGTCTAAGTTATCTCTTAAATCAATTTAGTTTTATTCAATCTTGTCCATTTATTGCAAATTAGTCTCCTTCAAGCTGAATCACCCATTTGAAGTCCTGAATTATATAAAAAGAAACTTAGTTTCTTCATTATTTCTTTAATTACAGACTTTTGAATCTTTGTGCAGTCAAGCAATAGTGTGAATTTGAGAGCCCACAATACACACAAAGAGGAGAAGGCCAAGGGAGATCATGGTGAAATAATTTGTGTTTTTTTATCGAATTTATGATTATGATATGCATTTGATTTCAAATGTACTTTCTCTCCTGGATTTGAGTAGGGTATTTGCATTGCGATTAAGATTTGTGTGGTTGATCTTACTAATCTTTTTGTTGGTTATTATTATGCCTGAATTCCTACATCTACAAAATGGTGAACCTGAAGTGAGCAACCCTTAATTAGTATTAATTTTGGAGTTTTTAAGTTTTGGGCAAGTTACATGTTAGAGAGACGTAATTGAAAAATTAAACATCGCATATGATAGATTATGTGATGCATTTGATTGTATTCATACACATTTACAATTCATCCTGACACATTTTATTTATGCAGTTGTAGGAGAACTAACACATTCACGAGAAACAAAGATGCATTCACAAGAGATAGAAATGCATACGCAAGATCCAAAGTTGCATGCACAGAAAATAAATTTGCATTCACTAATCAAACAATTCATATGACTAGTAAAAAGAAGGGATAGCAATTCTACATTTTGTATTTAATTTCTAATTTTTCTGGTCAATTTTTTCAGTTTCTAAAATTAGGGTTTTGGGTCACTAACCTTCAATTTTAGTAGTTTCACGTGGCTTTTGTGGAGAGAGAAAAAAAAGAAATTTTTTCTAAAACTCCTATGATTTCAAACATTTTGATTTCATAAGGTTAATGAACCCATGTGTGTTTAAAACTTATCTTTTGCACTTTGCATTTTGTAGGGTGGACTTACCTTTGTATCAAGTATCCTCTTGCCTTGCCCTTGTGGATCTTGGGTGTAAGAGAAATATGACAACAAAACTTGTCTTTTTATATTTATAAAAAAGGGCTTGCCTTGGGGAAGAAGTATTCACCCAAGGGAACAATCTAGAAGTGACACTTTCTTTCGGCCTGCTATTAAATTAAGTTGAGGTGAAAATTGAGACTACTTGGTGAATGGTGCTAGGTTGATGGTTCCCTTAGTATCCACACTTGTATGAGGTACGTCAAACACCATTTATTCCTATTAGGAATAAAATAAGTGATTGGGATAATCTCTTAAGTGGTTCACTACCGAATATGTAGACACTTAGTACCCCAAATTTCATCCACTAAAAACCATTTTGTTGTAGTAGCCCAGAACTCATATTTGCTACTTCAAGTAGTGTGTAGATCATACCCTACATATACCCTTCATGTGCACTTCTTAGTGAGAGAGGAAACTCTCTAGTTCATAAGGTTTTTAAACCTTCAGGGTAAGAGGTCAAGTGTGTCGGTGTCATGTTGGGGTTGTGAGTTCTACTTGATTCTCTATATATCCACTTTGTTTGTGGTATTTTATTGTTGCACGAGCCTCAACAAGTATAAACCATTTCTAGCCTAGGTTGTGCATTTTTTTCAAGTGTTTACAAATGTTGATACTAGTGAAATTAATTAAGCTCATCTAGGTCCCAAGTCACTTACTCTGATTTTTCATGGTAAAAAACAACCATATTGTTTATCAAGTGCCTTTTTTGTTCTTATAATAAAAATAAAACAAAGTTACCCAAAACTTACAAAAAAATTTCACACACAAAATGAAAAATTTGTTAAACCATTCGACACACTTGCAAGATTGTACACCATATTTGACTGGTCATTCAATGCATTTGCCTAATTCTGCAATGCATGTTCGTGAGTATTTTCACCAAAGACCTAGTTTTCTCAGACCATTTGCCTATTATTACCAGTCCAGAGCCTTAATCATCTTAGACTATTCATCATATTTTCTATATTATTACTTGTCTGAAGCCTTAATTATCTCATACAATTCATCGCATGTGTCTAATGTTTACCAGTCTAGAGCCTTAATCTTCTCAAACCATTCGCCATAATTTTTTTTTAAATTTCCCTAGGGTTTATTTGTCCTTTCCTATTCATCACTATAGCTAAAATTTTTCAAATCATTTTAGACTTGTGTTGTCCGTAGTCAAAGTCCAAAATCCAAAAAACCAATAAAAATATTTCCCTTTTAGTTGTCATTATAGCCAAATTATTTTAGACTTGCATTGTCCTTAGTCAAATTCAAAAGTCCAAAAAACCCAAAAAAATAGTTTCCCTTTCAATTATCACTATATCCAAATCATTTTAGACTTGCATTGTCCTTAGTCAAATTTAAAATTCCAAAATCCCAAAATAATAGTTTCCCTTCCAATTTCCTTTATAGGCAAATCATTTTCAACTTACATTGTCATGAGTCAAATTAAAAAATCTACAAAACTCAACAAAAGGTTTCTCTTTAAATTTCCATTAGAGCCAAATCATTTTAGACTTTCATTGTCCTTAGTCAAATTCAAAAATCTGAAAACCCAAACAAATAGTTTCCCTTCCAATTGTCATTATAGTCAAATCATCTTAGTTTGCACCCCAAAAATCTAAGAATTCAAAAAAAAAATCCCTTTCAATTGTCATTACATCCAAATCATTTTATCTTGCATTTTCCTTAGTCAAATTCCAATATCCCAAAATCCAAAAATATAGTTTCATTTCCTAGATGTCATCATAGTCCAATCATCTACATTAGTCAAAGTCCAAAATCCAAAAATCCAATTAAAAAAGTTTCCCTTTCAATTGTCAATATAGCTAAATTATTTTAGACTTTCATTGTCCTTAGCCAAATTCAAAAGTCCAAAAAACCAAAAAAATAGTTTCCCTTTCAATTATCATTACAACCAAATCATTTTAGACTTGCATTGTCCTTAGTCAAACTCAAAAATCTAAAATCCCAAAAAAATAGTTTCCCTTCCAATTGTCATTATAATCAAATCATTTTAAACTTACATTATCCTTATACAAATTTAGAAATCCAAAAACACAAAAAATTAGTTTCCCTTTCAATTGCCATTATAGCCAAATCATTTTAGACTTGCATTGTCATTAGTCAAATTCAAAAATCTACAAAACCCAAAAAAAGTTTCTCTTTAAATTGTCATTAGAGCCAAATCATTTTAGACCAAGGCAATGTCCTTAGTAAAATTCAAAAATCTAAAAAACCCAAAAAATTGTTTCCCTTCCAATTGTCAGTGTAGTCAAATCATCTTAGTTTGCATCCCAAAAATCTAAGAATCCAAAAAAATAGTTTCCCTTTCAATTGGCATTACATCCAAATCATTTTAGCTTGTATTTTCCTTAGTCAAATTCTAAAATCCCAAAAATCCAAAAATATAGTTTCATTTCCTAGATGACGTTATAGTCCAATTATCTACATTAGTCTCAATTATTTGCCCATCGTCTCTCAAACCTATTTCCAAAACTTGAAAAAAAATCCAAAAACATAGTTTAGAGTCATCCTTACATTTTCTTATGCCAATTACACGTTCCCAAAAGGAAAAAACATCAAATGGACTATATATATGATCCAAACTTCAATCCCACAAGTACAATGGATTTCAATTCATGACAACCACCTAGGGGGACCTTCTCTACTACCTCTTGATGAAGAATTCTCATTGGAAAATATACAAGATAATTTCACTCAAGATGAGATGGACAACACACCATAAGAATCTCATATCCTAACTATAATGAATGCACTACTATTAGCATATCCCAATAATCATTTTTTACCTACTTGCCTAAAATAGGGCCAAACTACCATCTAGTTTTGATACCTCTACCATTGTGGAGAATGGAAAACACACCCAAATGCATTCAAAAGGGGTTGTACAAGCTTCACCATCATCCCAAGTGTCCACAAACATGCCTTCAAGTAGCACAACACATAATGCTACATGTGTCATGTCTTCCACAATATCCTATGGTACACAATACATTAATCCCCTCTTCAATTTAACATCATCCAACATTAGCAACCCTATGTTAACTATTCAAAATCAAAGTTCCAATGTGCCTTTGACCACGTCACAAATAAACATGAATGACATTCTTCAATATACAACGGTGATTACCACCTTAACCGTGGTGTCAAATCAGGTGAGTACATCCATTCCCTTGAGACTAACCAATTCAAAATCCTAAATCAATATTGTTTCCAAAGGTGTACCCTCAAATTAAAGTTCTAACAATCATAATATGGTCCCTTAAGGAGCACCATCAAATCAAAACTCTACTGATCCAGATTTTATCTCTCAAGGTATGCCTCCAAACCAATATTTGAATAACCAAAATCCTAGTTATCTAGGGATATCCTCAAATTCTAATCCTAGTGGACAAAATGTTGGGACTATATAGTCAGACAAATCCTTTTGCACAAATATTTATTTAATATTTTTGTATTTTGCACCAATTAATGTCTCAACACAAGTCTCATCTTATACGTCCAAATATAATACAAACCTCAATTATCAACCAGCATACACATATAACCAAGTCCCCTACATAACAAAGTGGAAATCCTTTTGTGGATCCTAAGCTCAGATACAATACACATGTCCCATTAACAACCATGCAAAGATACTAGCATAACTAGTGCAAAACCTCCAATAGAAAATGATAACTCTCTAAACTAATGTGCCTCAAAGAAGGCATACTCAATCAAATGTCTATTCCCATATCCATTTGAAAAATCATTATACATGCCACACTTCCCTCTGAATTTCAAGACTCCAAAATTTGATAAATATAAGGAGAAAAGGGACTCATATGATCACATACAATAATTCTTTATGACATGCGTAGGGTTTTCTCATAATGATACATACCTAATGCACCTCTTCCCAAGGAGTCTTAGTGGGCCAACCATGGAATAGTTTTCAAGTTTACCCCTAGGCGTAAGATCATGGAATGAGCTAGCTAAAATTTTCATCTCAAATTACTCATATAATATAGTTAATGATATGAAATTATGGATCTTTGTACAACTAAACATAAAAATGGAGAAAGCTTTTCCTCCTTCCTACAACATTGAGAAATCTTATCGCTAATGCTCCATGTCACATCCCCAAAAAGGACAAGATCCAAATGTACATTAGGAAGTATACCCTTGAGATGATGTGTGCTTTACAAATGCAACAAATATTCACCTTTTCAGAGGACGTCAAAAAAGGGATAAAAGTAGAGAGAGGGCTTATAGCCAAAGGCCAAATTGATCTCAATAAGGAGACTAATGGGAAAAAAATTATGATCAGTCATACAAAAAATCCAAGTATTGGTCCAAGAATAAAAATGTCACAATGATGGCATAGTGGATGCTAAATAAGTTAATAATCTACAACTAGTCATACATCTTCAAGAGATGTCAAACCTCAATGCTCCCAATTTGAATAATAATCCACCTTACAATGAGGGTCATTCAGTTAATGTCACAAATTAACAATGTCTCCCAAGAAGACAAAACCCTTGACATAATAACTGATGCAGGAGCATCCTGGGTGTAAGAGCAATCTTGCATCACCCAAAAAAATATTTCTGTTTTTATATTCAATAAGGGCTAGTTTGTGCAGAGCTGCTATTTATGGAAAGTTACTATTTTTGGTAATTTTCGTATGTGCTCAGAATGATCTGATTTCTTTCTTGGAGGTTCATTTTGGTCATATAAGTCTGCCAGTAAAGTTTCATTGC
>MU227773.1:349174-365213 GCA_018584345.1 Thuja plicata
CTGAAAGTTTGTAATTCCACATTTGTGGAGATAATAAGAAGCCAATTTTCTGTTCTTGCATATTGTTGTTGTTTCTCTGTTTATGTTATGTGTTTGTGGTATTAAGGGGAGCACCCTTCATCAATAACACACCTCTCACAAAACCTCTTAAGGTGGTTCTTAGGAAACTAATTCAGTCCAGTGCTATAACATTGCCCAAAATATGACATTACAAACCTAGTCCATTAAAACCTGTATGGTGGAATGACAATGACTTCTATGAATACCACCACACTAAAGGACATAAAACCTCAAACTATTACCAGCTTAAAAATATTTTCCAAAACCTCATCAATTTATGGGAAATAGAGGTTCAAAATAATTCTAGAACATTGAATGATGATCACACAAACTTTAAGGATCCTTTACACAATCATGACAAAGGTAAAGCCTCTAGTTTGAGATACTATAAAAAGGCCAATTATACACATGTCTCCCATGAACACACTGTCAATCATATCAATTACAATTTCGATCATACAATCTCCACCATTATAGTCAAGGCTAAAGATCCTAAATGCACTATCACTACTTAAAGATAAAAAATAACAATCCTCGGTTCCCTATCCAAGTTATTAATCTCATATAAGTCATCAATTGCTTCACTAAGTTAATATAGTATCTTAGATCATTTGAATAAAACTTCTGCACAAATATCCATATTTAAATTGCTACGCATATCACCCAACCATAAAGCAGTCCTTGACAAACCCCTTCAAGAGTCCTCTATTCTAAATGACATTGACATTGATGCATTTTAGGCCATGGTGGGACATATCTCCACCACTCTCAAGTCGCATTTACCAAACACAATCTCCCTACCCATAATCCAATTCATAACAATCAACTCCACCTTGAGGCATACGTTCATAAACATAAAATTACAAGAGTCTTGGTAGACGACAGAGTGGGTCTCAATATCTATACCATAAAATTAGTTGAGACACTAGGATTTTTTGGCATTTGTGTTTATCCCACCAAGATAATCATCTGGGATTATGATGATGTAGATTTTCCTTCAAAGGGTGTCATTACCCTACTTGTCAAAGTTTGACCAGGCATACATGAAACAACCTTCCAATTCATAGATCTTGAGATTGGTTACAACATGCTCCTTGGTAGACCTTGGTTACACATCATACAAGCTATCATATCCATGTACCATAAGTACTTGAAGTTTCCTTATAATGTACCTAAGATTACTATTCCTAGTTATTAAGATCCTTTCTCATATTGCACTAACTTAAAGGGGTCACCCACTAACCAAGTTCCCATAAATCAAGTGGCCTCTATATTATCACCCTGCAGATACCTTGATTCATCCACCCTACCCAAGCCCGCCACTCCATCCACCTCCTTATATGAGATCAAGATCACTATTTAGAACAAAGGTTGTGGGGAATACACATATGATAACTCTATTTGTGTGGACAAGTTGCCTATTTCACCAAGAATTGATGGAAATTCATGGCAACCCCTCAAGTGCAAGCAAAAAATTTACATCTAGTATGAGCCACCTATAATTTTCAAAGAGTTAGACAATTTAGATGAATAATGTATAGAGCAAGATATGTGAGATGGTCTTTACACAGATGAAGAACCTCCTCTTATCACACTCCCTATACAATAATATGGGAGGGGGTACACAATCATGCATAAATGAGAATATCATAGATAAAATAGTCTTGGAGCACACAACAAAGGAGTGGTAGAGCCAATACTACACAAGGCCCAACCTAAGTATAGAGGTCTAGGGTATCAACCACCGAAGGAAGGTACCTCAAAAAACCAATTGCCTCAATAAAAATATGGTTGTGTTTTTATGACATTGAGCCACATGAGGAGTATTTTTACAAGACCGATTCTAATGAGTATGAATGAGATACTCCTCACACTTCCAATACTTATTGCCTAAACAATGTCTTTTTCAACCCTAGTGACTTACCCTTACAAGACAAACCTGTAGATGGTCATGCATGGATTGAGACCTTTTGGGATCCATTTGAATCATCTAAACTTCCTCCTTTTGAATCCTACGAGTCTATCTTTGAATCCTGCATTAATTCCATTATTGATATCCTCATATCCTATGTTGGAAGAAAATATAACATCTCCTTAGTATATCCCAAGCTTATAGACTAGGAATAACAAGATCCACTGAACTTAGAAATTTTTGAGAATGATGAAGCCATTGTTGAATTCCTGGTAGTTTTAAATGGTATACCATAAGGGGACCATAATGTAGGATTTACCATCAATCTTGATTATGTGACATACTTTAGGGAGTCATTTCCACATTCTATTCGTAAAAATAAAAAACATGTAAATAAAATATCTCTAGGTGAAAACTACAAGGTGCCTATTGATCAAGAAGTAGTAAAAAGAAAGCACACATATAATGGAAAAACCCCTCTCTAAGGAACCATAGGATGGAAGGTTGGACACAATTCCCATTAATCATTAGAGATCCTTTTTGCTTACTTAGAAAACACATGGAGTTAACCTTGAAGATGAAGCCACCAAGAAAATTATTCATCTTGCAACAGTTACCTAAATTTCCCATTCTGTCAATTTTGGCTACAAGTGGAGTAAATGAGGCTCCCACAAGGGTAGATCCCAGCTTGTATGGTTTCTATCATGATTCCTTGTATTTGTCTCGCTCTTTGCATATCGCTAAGTCATTGGTTTTACCCCTAGTTCATGTCACGAAGACCTAAATGCAAGAAACCCTTTGAATTCATGTTTAAAACCCTAGCTCGTAGATGACTTGGTCTATTTCTTCATTACTTTTCTATGCCACTTAAGTTATTTATTAGGCATGTTCACATTAACATTTCATTTCTAATCTCTTAGTCATGCAACCCAGAAGGAATATTCCAATTTATTCAGTGACTTTGAGATTGCCTTAGTCGCGTAATCTCAAAAGGAAAAGGAATATGTTGTTTTGATCTAGAGACTTAACGTGAACCGTCAATCTAATCTTGATTGTGTGTTGTACGGGAAGTCTCGTAATGAAACCAGAGTTAGTCAAAGTGTTCCGTGACTCAGATACTCAGTTTAGCCACGTGATCTCTGGATCTGACTTAGAGTTAAAGATGGTTTGATTTTTTTCCTTAGTTGTGTGATCTCGAGATGTACTTGGGGCTAAATGAAAGATTCTAAGATTAAACGAGAGCTATTGATTTTGTTCAGATCTTGTGGTTTGTGTGAAGTCTCGAGACAAAGTCAAAAGTCAGCAAAGTTCAGGAGATTACACATAGGTCGTTGATTCAGATATGATCTTGTGGTTCTCATGAAATCTCGTGATAAACCTCAGAGTTATAATATGATCTCGCTAAGTTAGGAAAAGTTGTGGATGGTTTCGCTAATTTGTGATCTAAGTTGTTGATGCAACTTTCAATCTCATGACTGGCGTTAAATCTTAGAATAAACCCAGGGGTTAGCAAATCATCGAACGAATTAGAGTTTCTTTCAGTCATTGAATCTCTGGATAGATAATGGTCAAGGCAGTTGTAGTAAAGTTAAATGGAAGTTATGATCTGACCCGTCGATTGTGTTTTGATCTTGTGGTTCTCACATTATCTCTCAATGAAAAGGAATATGCTTCAAAGGTTCAGAGATTTGGCGCAGACCATGGATGTATTTTTAATTGAACGGTTGTCTCATGATCTCGTAATGAAATGGAATATTCTTCTATGGTTTAGAGATTTAGCGCAGGGCATTAATGCAAAGTTGATCGAGGTTGGATCTTGTGGTTCTTGTGTGATCTCGCAGTAGACTCAAAGTTAAAGAAATGATCTTGCGACTTAGAGACTAAAAGGATTTTAGAAACCCAGGATTAAAGCTAAGTTAGGGCTAAGGTCAGAACTAAAGGTGATCTTCGAGTAGATTTGAATGCATCCGACGGTGTTTGTAAAGCCTTGAAGATAAAGTGCTAGAGATCTATCCATTAAGGCATCACGCCTTGAAGACACATGTCCATGGCAGGCCAGGATAAGTTCAAATAAGGAATAAAGTAAAGATTGATCAAGTTCAATTTGATCGGATGGACTGTACAAAGCCTCAATGCAAAGATGCTCAAAATCTAATGATCAAGGCATTATGCCAAGATGACATGTGGCACTGATGACGTCAAGGGTCCCAGGTTTACAGACAAGATAAAGACACAACAAGTAAAGAAGATCTGATAGTGGGTGTAATCCCTCAATGTCCAAGATGAAGATATTTGATCTTTAAGGCATTGCGCCAGGATGCCACGTGTCTACAATCAGATCTGAGCTCGAAGATAAAGTAAAGATAAAGATAGATCAACGATTGTGTTTTAAACAGGAAGTCAAGTCATTTTACAAGCTCTTGATATAGACATCCATGCCACCTGTGACTATTATAAACAAATATTCAAATCTGATTTCAGAGGATCAAGGCAGTGTCGATAAAGACAAAGTCTCCGACAGGGTAGATGAGTCCGCCGCTTATTCTAATCAAATTTATGGTGATTAGAGATATATATTCATAACCATATCTAATCTTCTGAGATATTTCTCAAGTGCATTGATGGGAAGACATGACTATTTTAGGGTTTCTATATTATTTATTGAATATCTATTGTAGTCCTAATTATGCCCTAACTGATCGATGAATTGACTCTTGAGCCTGTGTGCTAGGGGAGGTTGTATATAAGTAGTTTTAGAGGCTTTCGTAGCGAGGTTTTTTTTCAGCTGATGCAAGATTTTCTCTGGCATTCTCTCCGCCCTCAGGTTTTCATCTATTTTAATTTCTCATTGAATACCAGATTATGCAAAGGTTTTCTATTACATTTTATCTGTCCTCAAGCTTTTTCTTGTATGTATTTCTCTTATTGAGTTATAATATAGTGGTTTATGTTAGAGAAATCTTGGAGTTCTTGAGCCTTCTTTCTTTCTGCATCTTTGTGCACTACTGTGAGTGATTTTATTTAGATAATCCTATGGATTTTGTTCATCCCTTGTTACCTTGTCTCATTCCTGTGCCTATTTGCTGGAGTGGATATTTGTTTGCAGGTCATAGTCCATGTCTATCTCCTTGGATATGCTATTGTTTGTGAAATATTCTATTTCCTTGAATAACCTCTTTTCATTTCAGACCTCTCTATGAAATAGTTATGCAAACCTATTCAGAAACTTGTGTTCTACTAGATTCAGGAATTTCATGCTAGCTTGGTAACTGTGTTATGATTCATGTTACCTTCGGTGTATCACCTAGTAGGATAATTTTATTTTCAATCATTTTGCTTCAGTTCTCCTTCTATCCCTTTTCCTTCCAAGTTTACTTTCCTGTTCAAAAGAAAATAAGGTGATTATCCAAGAGGAACCAGCCTAGAATCTGGAGGCTTCACTTAAGTTAGCAGAGGTCCCACAACCTAGAAGTGATTCCCATGTTATACTAGATTGTTAGGCTCAAGCGCTTAGCTAGCACGCCCGGTGGGACCAAAATGAAGTTCATCTTGTAAAGCTATGTTATCTCTGATATGTTGATAGCATAAAACAAACCTTGAAGTGGTCATTGTCTTGCATATCTGGCGACTCTAGGAGGTCTACTGGTTTCAAAGGATCAGGTGCTTGTATGTTTCAAATCTTTCATGTTCAAAATTCTAGATAATTTCATGAGTAGACATGTAAAGTTATTATGGACAGTCAGGTTACTCACCATCATATCATGAAAATAATTCTCAATGGGCCAATCATCAACCATGTGAAAACCATCTAAAATCAGTTTTTAGTCCAAGCTCCCATATCATAGCAGGTTGTCAATAAATTCAATATGCTCCCAATCAATATGTCCCCGAACAAGCTTATGAGTATGATATCCAATGTCAAACATCATGGGCACAAATGAAACAACAAGAGAGTCAAGAACATTAAGGTCATCATGCTTACCCCCCCTTCTCTGTCTGATTGGCAGCAGACTCAGAGTTATAATCAATCCCAAGGAGACTTTTTCATGTCTAATCAACATGAATATATTTCCAATCAGCCTTAGAGCTCAAACCTTTTATTGAAGGAGGAGTGGATAGAGATGAAAAGTATGTTACTTGACTTGATTAAGCAAGTGTCTGAGACTAGGGAGCAACAAGACATGGAAGCTCATAGTTATGAGTAAGAGTTATTTGTCAATCAAGTGGCAGAGACTCTTGGTGATGAGAAACAAAGGAACCAATATAAAGAAGAGCTTGATCGCCAAGTTGTTGCCACAACAGAAAAGTGGAAGTCACAAATTGCTGAGCAAAAGGCTCTTAAATGCAAGGTTCCAAGCTTCATGTCTTTTGGGCAGGGTGAGTCTTCTAAACCTAATGAGGTTAGAATTCCAAGCTGGAGTACTCCCATGTTCCAAGAGCCTACAAATGAAGAACCTATAGTGTGTTAATTTCCAAGCTTTAGTGACATCCTTCAAGCTCATGAACCTGTTATAGAGAAATTGCAGCCTTATTGTGGTCAACAACAACCTAAGGATCATATTGAGATAGAACTAGTTGCAAGTGAGAAACACCAAAATGACAGGGTCTTCAATTTTCCAAGCTTCAAGAAAGGTATGCCTTTTGTGTCTACCCCTGAGCACTCTCAATTTCACATCCCAAGTTTTAAGGGGAAGCCTTCTTTCCAAGAGCCTATATCTAAGGAGTTTTAGTCCAGTACTCTGCAAGGGCAGCCTGCTCAAGACAATTGTTTATCCTAAGAGCCCCCTCAGGTTCCTCAAGATACTGAAATGCCATGGCAATTTTCATGGACTCTACCTCTTGGCTGTCAGATGCCAAGTCTTTTCAAGGATACTAGTTAAGCATCAGAGAAAGGACTTATGGTGGATGAGCTTTCATGTGATGAAGAGGAGAGAAAATTAGAGGTATCAGTGTTGAGTGATGACTGTGACAAGTTGGGACAACAAGATGGAGAAATGGAGATTGATGCTCAACTTGAGCTCTTAGTTGATTTGTTTGTTGAGCTCCCCCTTTTTTGTTGAAGGAGAAGAAGACATGCCATTACCTATGGCTGAAGGTCAATTAGGATAGAAGGATCACCATCAGCAAGGGATTGACAAAGAGGAAGATGCAATGTATTTGTTGTATGAGCCGCCTAGATTTGTTGAGCCTGATGTAGAAGACATGGTCATAACCAGTTCTGCAATTTTGTAACAGATGGAGGGAGTAAGCCATTATGATGACAAACCGGTTCATGAACTTGGAATCAAAGAGGAAGCTTTCCAATATGTAGAAGTTGACAAAAAACTTGGAAAAAATTATTTGGAGAGCATCATAGAGGATGTGTGTATGGAGCTTGATGATAGGAAACTAGTTGCTCCTAAAGGCCTTTAGGATTTTGACAGCTTTGAAGAGCTCTTTGTTTTCTTTATTAAGGATAAGGATCCTCTAACCATGGAGAATGAGTTGATGAGTTTTCTTATGTTGCAGATTAAATCTCAAGATTTGAATTCAAATCATAAAAAGGAGACCATCAAAGAGAGCTCCAAGTATGTCATCTCAAGATGTTGCCCCATTAGATGCTTGGCCCAAAAAGAGTTTAACGAAACATCCTCATATGATCAATTTGAGGTGAGTAAGTTTGACCCCATTTTTCAAGAGGTAATTCTATATTTTTTGACATACTTTTATGTGCCTCATATCTCAGTGGCTACTCTCATGCTTATAACACAAGATATCCTAAGGAGGAAAGGTAGCTATTTTAACATTCCAGTGAATGTCTTTGTTTGACCAGTTTTCTATAATGGTTAGTTTAGATTAGGTAATTTTTTTCTGCTTTCCTTAAAGTGCTTTGCACAATTAGTTTGTTTCTGCTTGTATAGCTCTTTCCCTATTTTGGTTTGTAGTTCCTTCTCCTCGTTTCAATCCTCTTGCCTCTCAGAAGTTTTTATGTGCTCAAAAGCAGATTCCTTGCCCAATAGAATGTCATAAGGCCATTGAGTTTTTTTGTCTAGCAGGCTGACATTCAACAAAAATCACCAAAAATGTTACCTAAATTTCCCATTATGTCAATTTTTGCTACAAGTGGAGTAAATGAGGCTCCCACAAGGATAGAGCCCAGCTTGTATGGTTTCTTTCATGATTCCTTGTCTTTTCCTTGCTCTCTGCATATTGCTAAGTCACTGGTTTTACCCCTGGTTCATGTCATGAAGACCTAAATGCAAGAAACCCTTTGAATTAATGTTTAAAACCCTAGCTCATAGATGACTTGGTCTATTTCTTCATTACTTTTTCATGGCACTTAAGTGATTTATTAGCCATGTGCGCACTAACATTTCCTCATTTATCTCTTAGTCGTGCAACCCAGAAGGAATATTCCAATTAATTCAGCGACTTCGAGATTGCCTTAGTCGCGTAATCTCAAAAGGAAAAGGAATATGTTGTTTTGATATGTAGACTTAATGCAAACCGTCGATCTAATCTTGATCGTGTGCTGTGCGGGAAGTCTCGTAATGAAACAAGAGTTAGTCAAAGTGTTTTATGACTCAGAGACTCAGTTTAGTCATGTGATCTCTAGATCTAACTCAGAGTTAAAGATGGTTTGATTTTTTGCCTTAGTCGTGTGATCTCTAGATGTACTTGGGTTTAAATGAAATATTCTAAGATTAAACGAGAGTCATTGATTCTGTTCAAATCTTATGGTTTGCATGAAGTCTCAAGACAAAGTTAAAAGTCATCAAAGTTCAAGATATTACATGCAATTCATTGATTCAGAGATGATCTTGTGGTTCTCATGAAATCTAGTGATAAACCCCAGAGTTATAATATGATATCGCGACTTTGATTTTTCTTTCAATCGCGTGATCTCCAGATTGACTAGGGTTATGATCAAGGTAGGTAAAGTTAAGGATGGGTTCGCCAAGTTGTGATATAAGCCATTGATGCAAGTTTCGATCTCATGGCTGGTGTTAAATCTCAGAATAAACCCAGGGGTTAGCAAATCATCCAGTGACTTAAAGGTTTCTTTCAGTCGCTGAATCTCAGGATAAATCATGGTCAAGGCAGTTACAGTAAAGTTAAATGGAAGTTATGATCTGAGTCATCAATCATGTTTTGATCTTGCGGTTCTCTCATAATCTCATAATGAAAATAAATATGCTTGAAAGGTTCAGATATTTGGCGTAGACCGTGGATGTATTTTTAATTGAACGATTGTCTTGTGATATCGCAATGAAATGGAATATTCTTCTATGGTTCAGAGATTTAGCGCAGATCGTTGATGTAGAGTTGATCGAGGTTGGATCTTGTGGTTCTTGTGTGATCTTTTAGTAGACTCAGAGTTAAATAAATGATCTCGTGACTCAGAGACTAAAAGGATTTTAGAAACCCAGGGTTAAAGCTAAGTTAGGACTAAGGTTAGAACTAAAGGTAATCTTCAAGCAAATTTGAATGTATCTGACGGTGGTCGTAAAGCATTGAAGGAAAAGTGCTTGATATATATCCATTAAGGCATCGTTCCTTGAAGACACGTGTCCATGGCGGGCCAGGCTCAAAAAAGAAGGAATAAAGTAAAGACCGATCAAGTTCATTTTGATCAAATGAACTGCGCAAAGCCTCAATGCAAAGATGCTCAAAATCTAATGGTCAAGGCATTGCACCGAGATGATATGTGGCACTAATGACGTCAAGGGTCCCGAGTTTACAAAAAAGATAAAGACACAACAAGTAAAGAAGATCTGATGGCAGGCATAATCCCTCGATGGCCATGATGAAGATATTTAATCTTTAAGGTATTGCGCCAGGATGCCATGTGTCTACGATAAGATATGATCTCGAAGAAAAAATAAAGATAAATATAGATCAATGGTTATGTTTTAAACAAGAATTTAAGTCATTTTTTAGTCATTGATATAGACATCCATGTCACCTATGACCGTTATAAATAGATATTCAAATATGATTTTAGAGGCTCAAGGCGATGGCGATAAAGACGAAGTCTCCAACAGGGTAGATGATTCCGCCGCTTATTCTGATCAAATTTATGGTGATTAGAGATATATTCATAACCATATCTAATCTTCTGAGATATTTCATGAGTGCATTGATGGGCAGACATGACTATTTTAGGGTTTCTGTATTATTTATTGAATATCTATTGTAACCCTAATTCTGCCCCAACTAATCGATGAATTGACTCTCGAGCCTGTGTGCTGGGGGAGGTTGTATATAAGTAGTTTTAGAGGCTTTCGTAGCGAGGTTTTTTTTTTAGCTGATGCAATATTTTCTGTGGCATTCTCTTTACCCTCAAGTTTTCATATGTTGTAATTTCTCATTGAATTCCAGATTATGCAAAGGTTTTCTATGACATTTTCTCTGTCCTCAAGCTTTTTCTTGTCTGTAATTCTCTTATTGAGTTATAATATAGTGGTTTACGTTAGAGAAATCTTGGAGTTCTTGAGCCTTCTTTCTTTCTGCATCTTTGTGCACTACTATGAGTGATTTGATTTAGATAATCTTGTGGATTTTGTTCATCCCTTGTTACCTTGTCTCATTCCTGTACCTATTTGCTGGAGTGGATGTTTTTTTGCAGGTCATAGTCTATGTCTATCTCCTTGGATATGCTTTTGTTTGTGAAATCTTCTCTTTCCTTGAATAGCATCTTTTTATTTCAGACCTCTCTATGAAATACTTATGTAAACCTATTCAGAAAGTTGTGTTATGCTAGATTCAGAAATTTCATGATAGCTTGGTCATTGTGTTATGATTCATGTTACCTTCGGTGTATCGCCTAGTAGGATAATTTTATTTTCAGTCATTTCCCTTCAGTTCTCCTTCCATCCCTTTTCCTTCCAAGTTTACTTTCATTTTCAAAAGCAAATAAGGTGATTATCCAAGAGGAATCGACCTAGAATTTGGAGGTTTCACTTCAGTGAGCAGAGGTCCCACAACCTAGAAGTGATTCCCATGTTATACTAGATTGTTAGGCTCAAGCGCTTAGCATGGTGCAAAATTTAGTGTATAACACTATCAATTTGGCCAAAGTGACATAGGTTATGAGAAAAATGTTTGTAATTAATTGAGTGAGGAATGAAACAATATAGAAGACATGTTAAAAATGGGGCACATAGGTGTGAACCATTTTTGGGTGTCTATAAAAGGTGAGAGAAAGGATGAACCTTATCTTCTAGCTAAGAGACAAATCTGTGGATGGACTAAAGTCTTCCTTGTAAGGTGTGGATTGTTTTCAATGTTTTGGGAGATGACATCTCTAAGATAGCTTTCATCTTCTTTCAATCTACTTAAATTCCTCTATGAGACATAATGTAACCCAACAAATTTCTGGATTGTACACCAAAGACACATTTCTTGGGGTTCAGCTGTACTCTATACTTATCTAATCTATCAAATATTGTTGTGAGAACAATGATGTGTAATTATCTAGTCTTTAATTTTCCCAAGATTTTGTCTGCATAGTCTTCCATGATATCATGTAGGAGGTCATGAAAGATGGTGTTCATAGCCTGCCGATATGTTGCTCAAGCATTCTTGGTAATAAAAAATACCCCAAAGTTTGGTGAATGTAGTCTTGTGTTAATCTTCTATTTTAATTATAATCTTATTGTACTTGATGAATCCATCAATA
Source organism: Thuja plicata (assembly GCA_018584345.1). Taxonomy (NCBI): domain Eukaryota; kingdom Viridiplantae; phylum Streptophyta; class Pinopsida; order Cupressales; family Cupressaceae; genus Thuja; species Thuja plicata. The sequence goes on from MU227773.1 coordinate 360,808, forward strand.
AGAGAAAAAATCTCATGTCTTGCAGTCAAATACACTAAGATATCAATGTTGGGAAGTGGAAAATCATCCTTCAGACATGCTTTAGTCAAGTCTCTAAAGTCAGAGTAGATGTGGATGCCCCAAACAACTTTACCCACTGGTACAATGTTGGAGACCCATTCAGGATAGTCTATAGGTCTTATGAACTCAACATCAAGCATCTTTTGTAATTCTTCTTTCACTAACATTGCTACTTGTGGATGTATATTGTGTAGCTTCTATTTGACAGGCTTTACTTTAGGGTTTACCGTAAGATGGTGTACAACTAGATTAGGGTCTAGTTCAAGAATGTCTTTATAAGTCCAAGAAAACTTATTTTGTACTTTATGAGGAAACTCAGTCATATATGCTTTCTCTTTCTCATTCACGAATGCAATCTTAGGTTTTTCAGTGGTTCCAAGGTTTACTTCAACTGTACCTTAAATAAATATAAAAGATTTATCCCAAGGAAGGGACATGAAAGGAAATTCAAACTCTCTCTCTCTCTCTTCTGACACCTCTAAGAGGTTTTCACTATAATATACATCCTTTATTTCTCTTTTTCTCCATTTGAAGGTGCGTTAGAGATTTTCGCAAGGGGATGTCTTATTTTCCTTTTGATTTTTATTTTGAATTTCAATTTTGTGACTAAGAGAGTTAACTTGACTTCCAAAGTAAGCCCGATCATTATACTTGTTTTCATGCTCGTAGTCTCATAGGTATCTTAGGTAAAAAATGAATAAAACTGCCTCATTTGAATCATATTTATCCAAAGTTGGTGGTGAGTCATGTTGGTCCCAATCAATAAGTTCAAGGTGTTTGAGTAGGAGGCTAGGGGATGATAGGTCTACGACAGTGATGGTAAGGAAACCATTGATATCAATGAGATCATCTTCTATGTATTCAAAGGGGACTTCGTATAATTCCTCCTTAATGTATGAATTAGAAGAATCTTCCCACTCATTATTTAATGGAACCTTAGACACTAGGGAACCCAATCCTCTGTTGTGAGGGTAACCGGTAGCTTTGATGGGTTCTTTCATTGTTTTCTCTTGTTCACCTAAGGTGATGCCATCATATTCCATCTTTTCAACTATGGGATTTGCCTTTGGATATTTATCTTTCGGTATGTCTACAGGTTTGTCTTGTCCATCCTTAAAATCCATGACAAGATATCATCTTCCATATGTTCATGTTCAAGAGATCTCCAATGTTCAAAGGTAGTCTTCTTACATTTCATGGTGTTTTTATCTTTCTTGGGAAAGAGGTGCGAGGGTCAACCATAGGATTTTAGGGATAAAGGGAGTTGACCAACATAAAAGCCATTCTCAAATTTGTACTCTCCCATGCCTTGGTCAGTAAACTTGACATTCTTATCAAATTCATGGATCTTCTCTTCAATGATTTTTCCTTTAGCATTGGATGTAGAGGCTTATTTAGTTGATGGATTAGTAATATCCTTAGTGGATGTGTTTTTATTATCTTCAGGAGTTGATTTTCTAGAGGATGGTCTAGAAAAAAAAATCAATGGGACAGAAGTTAGTTTGTACTCCTTGTAAACTTTTGCAGTATTAAAAGGGTTAAAGATCTCTAGGAATAGTAATCTATCTACCTTGATGTGTGAATTTGAGACATTAATGGAATGTAGAGGGTACACCTTTAATATAATGGATTCAAGGTTTTCCAAGGAGGATATTATATGGTAAGTATAAATCAAGCACTTTTCATGTAGTCTCAATTAATGCAGGACCCACCTAAAGCGGAAATGTGATCAAACCTTTGGATTATCTTTCTTTGTCATCATAGGATTTTATCGTGATTCTCTTTTCCATCCAGGAGGTCATTAGGGAGTCCCAAAGTTATTTTATTAACTTCAAGGTACAAAGGTTCAAACTGGATCTACCATATATAAGGACCCTTTTTATTTTATGGAAATGGATAATGACTTCAATGTGCAAGGGATTATTGTGGTATGGGTCAAGAGCATGAAAGACCTTATCTATGAATATAAGGTGTTGTTGTGTGGAAATATTCCCACTCATGGATTAAAATTGGGATGCATTAATGTTATCAGGTACACGTAACTCATGAAGGGATTTCTCTAGGATCTCTTTATGGATAGCTGATGTGCGTAAAAGATAAAGGATAATATACATATAGGAGTCTTTCCAAGGTGGGAAAGGATATCACAGTGAGAATTAGGTCTAGTGGAAGTGGATGGTGTATAAGGCAGTGTAGCGGCTTGGACAATGACTCTTCCTTAATGAGTAGTGATATTACAATCAACACTTTTAAGGATAATGGTGTTCACATGGTTATCGACTTATTTAATATAGATACACAAAGAATAAAAGCCTAGGATATCACCTTCTTCAAGGTTTCCACATAAATAATCAAATCCTAGGATATTATTTGTGCTATAATAATATGACATGGTCTTAGATGACGAGGCATTGTTTTGATCATGCTTGGGAAAGGGTGTGTTATAGATTTTCAACTATGCATTTGATGATGATGGATTTTGTCCCTCAACATTGATATTTCCATTATCAATAAGGTCATGCACAAAATTATTGAACCTCATACACTTCTTAGTATCATGACCTTTGATGTGGTGATAATCATAGTATTTATTGTTGTTATACCAATGAGGTTTGGGTTGATTGTCATCGTATGGTTAGGTGTTTGGGTATTCTATCATGTTTTGATAAAAAATTTGGAGAAATATATCATCAAGGGATTCTACAAGAAGAGTGTATTGTCGATGTTGATGATTCTTTTTGTTGCTATTGCGATGAGGAAAAATAGTTTTCTTGGGCGGATTGTGATTTTGTTGTTATTAATGTGACAAGTGTTGTGATGAGCGATTTTGTTGGTTGTTCTTATTTTGTTGATTTTTGTTATTTCTCTTTTTGCTTTGATTATTTTGATTTTTGGATGCTTGGACATTTTGGACATGCTTGGTATCAATCACACTATCATTTACCACATTTTTATTCTTGGTCCAAAACTTTGGTTTATCATTTGATGAAGGGGTATAATGTTTAATGGTGCCTTGTTGCAAGAGACCATCCTCAATGTCCTTCCTTTTCTTAACGAACACTTAAAAAATGTCAGGGGAAGACATCTTCATCTGGAATGACATTTGAGGTACTATATTGCATGTGAAGATATAAATCAAGTATTGTTCAGGTATTTTACAAGGCATCCTATTGGAAAGGTGTCTACATCTCTGTAAGAAATCGGTAGATGTTTCACCATTTATTTTCTTTGTGTTGAACAAATCACTTAGGGATTCTTGATGCTAGATGTTGTTAGAGTATTGTGCAACAAACTTCTTTGTGAGATTAGACAAGGTGGATATTTACCCTTGAGGAAAATTCATGAACCATTCAAGGGCGGGGCCTCCAAGACTTCTAGTGAAAAGTATTTTGAGATAATTCTCATTGTAGGAGACCTCTTGACATGCAACATAAAATTCCTTGAGATGTTGGATTGGACACATCTCCCCTTTGTACTTTTCAAACTTAGGAATTTAAAATTTTGGGGGAAAAAATTGCATGTTGATGGATTTATCAAATGGGTATCTATATGTACATATTTCATCTAAAGAGAACACCTTCTTTCCCCCATTTTGCATGTTTTGAATAAGGATCTTGAGCTCATTGACTTGTTGAGATAAATTGGGAGCATTATGATGTATAAACACATGTCCACAAGATTATCCTCCACTAGGTTGTGATGATGAAAATGCAAATGACGTAAGTCCTAAGGTAGGAGGAATGTAGTGATATGCTTGTGATGTTTTTTGAGTGGATGTCTTCATGGAAGTTGATGAGACTGTGAAGAGTGATGAAGAAAACCTTTCCAAGGGCGGGGGTTAGTAGCAAAGGTTCACAAATGAATGCAAATCAAGTATGCAATAACTACTAAACGAAAAACAAAAACGTGAGCAATAAAATGTACAAACAAGAGAAGGGAAGACAAGTAAATGCAAACCCCACGATGCTTGAAGCTTCTATTGTTTCTCTCTACTCCTTCCGAAACGCTGTTCTTGATGCTCAGTATTGGCTGGGCAGCGTCTATGACTTGAGAAGCGTCGAGAATTTGACAATTGAAATGTGTGTGTGATCGCAAGATAGCTTGAATGTTGACAGAGTCATGGCGCTTGTAAGCTTGAAATCTTGGATCCTTCAAATGGTTATGAAGGGTTTATTATATAGGAATTAGTGATGGAATGAATGGTTGAGATCAATCCCAGAGATGGGGAGATGAATGGCTGTGATCAAAAGGAACAGGAGAGATCCTCAGTAAACTCCACCTCTTTATTTGGTTAAGAGGAGATAGAGTTTGGTTAACTGAGGAGCTAATTATGAGTTACCTTTTTG
>MU227773.1:381202-397054 GCA_018584345.1 Thuja plicata
TTTTGAACTGAAGAGGTGGGTGAAGTTACCCATGTGAACTGGAGAGATGGGTGGAGTAACCCATGTGATCTGATTGGAGTTATCTCTTTGAAGATAAATGAATATTTAATTCATTCATTTATTAATTATTTTCAACATGTGAGATAATTGCATTCTTTTTATTTAAGAATTGCTTTATGTGATGAAATTAAATTAATTTAATTGAAATTAATTTAATTGAGAGAATTTTAATTAGTAATTTTAAATATTTGATTTAAACTATAGGAAATTGAGTTTAATTAATCAATTAATGGTAATTAATCAATTAAAGCTTAATTAATTAAATAAAGTTAATTATTTAATTAATTTTGGGGATTGGATTAGATGATTTGAGAAATGAATTTAGAAGAAAATAGATGATTAATTAATGATCAAGAAACCATTAATTAATAGATGAAAATTAGGGTTTTTAATGTAAAGTCGCAAGTCTGTCCATTTTAGGGTGTCTACAGTCTTCATGGAAGTTGATGGGACTGTGAAGAGTGATGAAGAAAACCCTTGTGTGAGTGGAATATATGTTTGACCAATATTCAAGACACTTGCATCCATTTCATTAGATGTATTTGTAGTATGAGTACTAGCATGGGAGATTAAATTAAGTAGGACACCAATAATTTTTTGAAGGGTTTCTGGTGTCACTTGAAAATAGTTTGTTAATGCTTGGGTTATCATAGATGTAGGAGGTCCACTAGAGGTAGAATTTCCTTTGTCTCAGGATGACATTGCATTCACTTGGGTTGATGCATAAATATTGGTATTACAAAGAACCTTTGTGATATTATTGTATAGGAAGGAATCATCAAAATCAACAATCACTGCGACTCCATCTTTAACAAGGTTCATGAAGATTTTGAATTTTTTAGTCTAATAGCCTTATCTATTGGAAATGAGTTGAGTAACTGAGAGGGGAGGGGTGAATCAGTTACCACAAAAACAAATCCAAGTCCCCTAGATGTCTTAAACAAATTAGTCACCGTTGCTCGGTTAACACATATATTCTACTGCCACTCGGTTAACATAGCAAATCTTAAGATATTAACTGTGATTATATTTAGTAATTAATTACAGAAACATAACCATATAGAAAATGAAATGTACATAGATAACACCAAGATTTAATGTGGAAACCCAATATGGGAAAAACCACCAATTGCAACTAGTCACTGTTTTTCACTCTTCTGAAGTGAGACCTATTAGGAGCCAACCCTATTAAAGGTTAAAATAACACACTATTTTTGATTAAGGTAACAACAGGTTTTGAAGGGTCCCTGAAACCCTTTACAAAGCACCAAAAAGATAGACAACAAAGGACAAAGAAAACAACAAACTGTCAAATGTGATAGAAAGCCAAGAAAGGGCTAAACCCCAGATTAAACAGTAGATAACATAGCAAAACAGAACTACAAAAAACTAAAAGCTTCCAGCAGATAGGAGACAAAACATTCCAGTGATCAAAACATATCAGCATTAAAGCTAAACAACTTCCATATGATCTTACAACATCTGAACTTCAACCATCTGTAGTTCCATACTCTGGATTGAGTCCCGCAACTTGGTGATATCTTTGATCTAAACATCGAATTTCTTATTAGTGCTGGAGCGAGTCCTTGTGGCTGGGCCCGATATGTAGATTTGTTGAAGGCCATCATCCTCCTACCTAGCCTTATCTTTGTAGTTACCTTCCAGAAGAGTATACAAATATTTCTGATTGTCCACAGAGTTTTGCATGCCCATCTTGCTGATAGTAGTAAGTTTTTTTAGAAGAGCCTTGTTGTTGTTGACCTTGTCATTAATTTTTTGAGCCTGTTATCAACCATGGTGCTAATCTTGGTGTCCATATTGTTAACCTTATCAAAAAAATCATTCCCTTGCTAGTACATAATAGCGTCATTGCGCATTTTGTCCACAATTTCCTCCAGCAGTGCATTTCTTTCTTCCATGTTCTTATAATTATTTTTAATCTTGTTAATATTGTCCTGAATCCATTTATCCATATTTTAGTTGTTCTCCGCTTTATTTCTGGCCATTTAAAGGAAAGACAAAGTTTCCACCCTTTTTTCATTGACCTCTCTCTCATAGAGATCGTCCTCAAGGCTCTTCATGTTCTGGTCATTCTTCACCTCGAAATCATCTTTCGAGATATCTTGCCTATACTCATCCTTCTCATTAGCTATGTTATCCTTTTCAATTTTGTCAGCTTCCTCTTCTAGGACTATGTTTTCCTCATTGATCTCAATTTTTCCCTTGTTAGTCTTTGTTTCCTCCATGTCCCCTGTCTCCCTGTGAGAATCCTGAATGTCTTGATTCTGGTCTTCTTCACCATCAATATTGACAGTGTGGTCATCAATGTGGGTATCAATGTCCCCTGAATCCCTATGAGATTCCTAAATTTCATTGTTCTGCTCCTCTTTACCATCATTTTTGACAGTATGCTCCTCCATTTGGGTATCAATAATATTGTCAATTTCTGTAGTGATTTCCTCCAAAATGTTGTTCTTCATCTTCTGGGTTTCCTTAATATCCTCTTTACCACCCATAGGCTTGGTGGTGTTAGTCTTTAGATCATCATTTTTTCTCAGTTTCCTAGTGAAACCCTCATCCTCGAAAGACTCGATATCCTGCTCATCACCAGTTCTCATCCCCTCGATGTCTTCATAAATAGACAAAGAGATATCAACAACAATAGGGCCTTTACGACCTTTTTTTAGCTTTCTCCTTACTAGATCTCTTACCAGTCGACAAATCCATACTCTTCCTCTAAACATTCTCAATGCTCTTAGGAATGGGGTCAGGGATATGGTTTTTAACATAGTCCGTAATCAACAGAATTAAACCCTCATGTAAAACATGGGAAGATTTAACTCTATGATCAATAATGCTCTGATTGAGCGAGCTTAAGAGATAGTAGGGAAAGAAAACCCTAATGTCATGATGGAAATAGTTAACTATAACAAAGTGGTAATTGTATACCTTTGAATACCTGCCATCAAGGGTAAAGTAATCCATGATAGCCCTAATCACGAATGCCCATATGGGCTTAATGTTTGACATATTGGCATAGTCCAGATCACCCTTCACGAGCATGGCCCTCTCCTCATCAGTCTTAGGGAATTTTTTATACCCTTTTTTGCCCTCTTTTTTGTCTTTTGAGAAATGCATTCCCTCCAAAGGGAGGCCCATTATTTCTGCTAGGCGGTCCAAAGTAAGCTTGATAGATTTGCCTAGAATGTTCACTTTCCCATTCTCCCACCCATTAACAAAAGCTTTCATCGCTTCCTTGTTGTTTCCATGTAGGCGCTTTAAATATCTATGAACTTTACCCTTCTTGAGCTTGCTCCACACCTGTTTTTCATTCCTCCATTTACACTCTGCAGGTTCTTCTCTCTTCAAATCTTCCCCCATTTCTTCATTCTCTTCAATCTTTGTATAACCTCTCTCACTATTATTTTTCTTCTCAAAACCAATACAGGTTTTCAAAAACACAGAGTAATTAATGATACCCCAGAAATCTTGCGACTAAAGTAATTCATCATAAGTTGGACACTTCACATGGCTCGACACTGTCGCCATACCCCAAATCAGATCAACATTAATTAGAATGACTTCACCTGCCTTGTGATTAACCCAGTCATAATTGAGTAATAATCCAACCTCATCATTAATTTTAGCGTTCCCGTGCCATTTGAGAGTGACATCATTCTTCATGCGAATATCGGCAATACTATCCGCCACTTGATTAGTTTACTGATAATTATGAGTGACATAAAAGGAAGTAAAATTGGAGGCCACATTATTAATCTTAGCAATTATATGATCAATAGTCCATGACACCTTACTCTTGCCTCTAATATTAATAATAATATTTAAAGAGCCTCCTTCCAACCAGACTTTCTTATAGCCCAATTCCTCTGCCAGCAAAATAACATTGAGGGTTGCCAGCCTCATACCTATGGTTAGATTGAATTCCCAAAGGAGAAGCAATCACACCAACATAGTTACCATTCTGATCTCTTATTATGCCTCCTCCTCCAGTAGTTCCCGGGTTGCCCTTCACGGCCCCATCAAATTTAGCTTTAACCCAGTCTTCAGGGGGCGAAGTCCAAGTAGCCATGGCTCTCTAAACGGAAGGATTAAGATCTCTATCATTTTTGTCACTTTCCCTCTTACTTAAGCTAGACTCAGATTTATAAGATAGGAAATTTTCTTCCAGCGCCCGACAGATTTGGTTTCCTACCACTTCAGGGGTAGATTGCTTTTCTCTGAAGATTCTATTGTTGTGTTCCTTCCATATTCTATAGCAAAAATGAGGAGGAATGAGGAACCAAAGGTCTTTTTCTATAAATTTCTGAGGCAGGTAGCTCCATTGAACAAAAAAATCCTGCCAAATAGAAGGAAAACACCAACAGAGATTCCATTTTCTAAAGATGATATCCCAAACTTTACGAGTGAAAGGGAAATGGAGCATGATATGATCACAAGATTCAGAATTTTCAAAACAAAGACTACTTCTATTAACAATATATATTCCCCTCGTAGAGATATTATCAAGAGTCAGCGGTTTATTTTGAATTAAGAGCCAGTAGAAGAAATTGATTTTAGGTATAAGATTTTTATACCACACAAAAGAACATGGGGGCCTTTCCTCTCTTTCAGAAAGGATATTAACAGCAGAGGCCACAGTGTACTTGCCATCAGAAGTATGATTCCACACAATCGAATCTTGGATGTTATCTTTTATATGCTAGGTTTGAAGCTCATGCTAGAGGGAAATAAGACTAACATCAATTTCTCCCAAATTCTTCCAATTGTTGTCCTACTAGTAATCAATGGATTTAGTGCTAATAGATTCTTTGCTTCTCTCAATGATTTGCTTCTAGTCTTGGTTGTTGGAAAAAGGCTTTGAGTGGATCCATTCATCATCCCAAAAATCAATTCTACATCTATCTCCCAGCTTCCATCTTTTACCTTTTGCAATCAGGTCTTTGGTAGATTTTATACTATTCCAGATAAAGGAACCGTTAGTACTATTGTCATCACCTATAAATTCCTCCAAATAAATATTGAGGAAGAGATATTTGCTTTTTATAATACATTTCCATTCTTTTTTATCTCCATAAATCCTCCAAAGTTGTTTCGCCATGAGGGCTTTATTTATGTTTTTAATGGTTTGTAGCCCAAGACCTCCCAACTTTTTCGGCTTACAAACCTTTTCCCAAGAAACAAGGCTTAGTCTTTTCTTTTCCTCAACCCCTGACCAAAGGAATCTTTTCTGGATTTTCTCAATTTTAGTAGCAATTTTGTGGGGAATTTTAAACAATCTCATAGCATAAATAGGGAGATTCTAAAGAGTATATTTCAGTAATTGGAGCTTTCCCGCATTGCTGAGGAGTGCCCCTTTCCACCCAACAAATTTATTATTATATATGTCTATAAGAGTATGCCAGAAACTTTCTAGAGGATTGGAGCAAAGAGGTAAGCCCAAGTGAGATGAAGGAATTTTCCCAATAGTACAACCAAGAATAGTTGACATTTTCTTTTGTCTATCTTTTGGAGTATTTATGAAGAAGATGGAACTCTTAGTCCAATTGACTAGCTGGCCAGTTGCCGCAGTATAGATAGAAAGGCCTTTCTTCAGATTTCTGGCTTCTTTAATAGTCGACTCTCCCATGATAAGAGTATCATCTACAAATTGCTCATGAGAGAAAATTAGTCTAGCTGAAGAGATACCACTTATTTCCCCTTTTTCCACCATTTTATGGATTTACCTCCGAAGGCACTCAAAAAGTATAGCAAAGAGAATAGGAGAGATAGGATCTCCTTGTCTTAGCCCTCTGGTTGGTTTGAAAAAAGTAGAGGATCCCCCATTAACAATGACCGAGGAAGAAATAGTAGTCACAAGTTGCATGATAATTTTGATAACCTCCTTGTTAAAACCAAAAGAAGACATCACCATCTGCAGAAAATGCCAATCGACTCTATTATAAGCCTTAGATAGGTCCAATTTCATCACAAAGCCCTATTTTTGGCCTTTTTCCAGAGAGTGGATATTCTCATGAGCCATGATGATAGAATCGAGGATTTGTCTCCTAGGAACAAAACCATTTTGCTGGGGGGAAATAATATTTGGAAGCAATTGTAGTAGCTTGGAAGTAAAAACTTTGGAAATAATCTTGTATAAAGAGTTTCACAAGCTGATAGGTCTGAATTCTTCCACAGTATTGGCTCCAGGTTTTTTAGGAATAAGAATCGGGAATGTAGCATTTAATTCCCTAAGAAGACATCTAGTTCCAAAAAATTCTTTGATAGCATCCTGCACATCTTGACCAATAACAGCATAGGGAAACCATCTAGGCCAGGAGATTTTTCCCCTTCAAAGGAGAAGACAACATTTCTAATTTACTTGTTCGAAGGGATAGCTTGGAGCATTTTATTAGAGGGATCATCGACCAGCTTGGGTATGGCAAAGAGAATTTCATCCTGATCAGATCTATCCAAATTATTATCCTTAGCCAGTAGCTCCAAGAAATATCTTAATATTTATGATTTGATATCTTCCTCCTTTCTAATAGTTTTACCTTTATATTAAAGATTCGTTATCCTATTTATAGCTTTATGTTTCAGAGCCGTCATATGGAACAATCTTGTATTTTTATCCCCTGCCTTAAGCCAAAGAGCTCTAGATCTCTGTCTCCATAAGGATTCCTCCTTGGTAATAATATTATGATAATCTGCTAAAAGTTTGTTTTCCTTGATTTTAGTTTCCTCTGACAGACCCTCCTTCTGGATGCTGTTATGAATTTCCTTAATTTCATTCTGTATATTTCCTTTTAGCTGGAATATATCCCTAAACACTTCCTTATTCCTTCTTTTCAGATTTCTTTTAATAGTATTCAGTTTCTTGGCCATTCTATACATATCTCCCCCTTCAACAGTGTAGTTCCACCATTCCTCAATCTTATCTTTTAAGTTAGGATGGGCCATCCACATTCTTTCAAATCTAAAGGGAAAATTCTTTTTGCCTTTGACTGATTAATATTTAGGGATATAGTATAGTGGTCAGATCCAATACGAAATTCAGCAGAAAGAGTGCAGAAGTACCTGGACAACCAATCATGGGTTAAGAGGGCTCTATCAAGTTTCACCTGAATCAGATCCTTCCCAGTATGTCTATTCGACCAAGTATAGTCAATGCCTTCTAGGTCAATATCTAATAAGGTTTCCTCATTGATAAACTCCATCAGATCAGATCTACTATCAATTTGGGAAGTGATCCCTCCCTTTTTTTCCTCATTTTTGAGAGGAGTGTTGAAGTCTCCCATGATCATCTAGCTAGTTTCTTAGTAAAGATTACAAATTTCTTTCAATCTTTGCATATACTTCTGTCTTCCACCTCTAGTGTTAGGGGCATATACATTGATCAAGTTCCAGCTGAGATTCTCCTTGAGGAATGTAATCTTGACCACTAATATATTCTTTTCATTGATAATTAGATTGCACACAAAATTTTTATTATTCAAAAATATCCCTATGCCACCTGAGGCACCCTCAGAATCACCTCCAATACTCCCATAATATTTAGACACATGTATTTTTTTCAATTTATCTTTAGTCATTTTAGTTTCTTGGATGAGTAAAATATCAGGTTTTCTATCTCTAACCATGTTCCTAAGAACATCCTGTTTATGGAGGCTTTTAAGCCCTCTTATATTCCAAGAGATAAATTTCATATTAAAGACTTGGAGAACATATCTCAGGGATGGTACATTGTTTTACATCCGCTATATTATGTTTTTCTTCCTGCTTTCTTTTCTTCTTATGTGATTCCCTTCCTTTTTTACCTTTAGGAGTGCCAACATCAGCTTTAAGTTGTCTTCTGGTTTGAACTCCCCCTTGTCTATGATTACCTTGGTTTTTGGCAAATTCACATCAGGTACTGTTGTCTTGGTCTCCTTTTTTTCCTGAGTCTTTGTTGAAACTTTTGTTATTCTTTACATGTGACCAGGGAGCTTCTTGGTAAACAAGGTTTATCTCTCAACTCAAGTTTCTCTCCAGGCTATCTTCACTCCATAAAGTAGCAATAGGGGATAATGATTCATCATCACTATCTTTTGAGGCATTTCCATTAAGGTCATGTTCCCCATAGATTCCTTCATCAGGAGTAGGAGAAACAACACTAGAAAGGGATAAATCTTCTGGATCTTTCAAATTGGTTGCATTATTAGTAGCTTCTAGCACCTTCACCTTAGGTTGTCCCTACTCTTGACTAGAATCTACACTAACTACTAGATCAATACTAGGTTGTTTATCCTCAGTGATTTTTTTTATAGGTAGCATATTTACCTCTGATTCATTACTGGGCTATTTATCCAAATAGATTTGGTTTTTAGGTAGTAGATTTACCTCTGATTCAATACTATTTAAACTCTCTTTTTTGTCCCCCTGTTGATCTAGAACAAGATTACCTAAAGAACTATCAATAGGGTTGATTTTATGCTTCCATACTTTTTTAGGTTCCTTTTTATGATCTTCTTTTTCTTTTAGTTTTTTCAATGGGCAATGTTTAGGCCAATGACCAACTTTTTTATAGGAAAAACAAGCAAAGGGAAGCGATTTGTATTCAATAGTTTGGATGTACTTACCCAGTTTAGAGTTGATAGTGATGACCTTAGGAAGATCTATTTTATGATGTATGTTCACACAGATTATAGCATAGACCAATCTAGATCTGGCGGCTGTCATCGGGTCAATTGACAACAACTCCCCAAACGCACTCGCTAGACCAAAAAAAACATCCTCATGCTAGTATTCCATTGGGAGGCTAGGTAGTCTCACCCAAACATGGGTAGTATCAAATATCTCAGCATTGAGATCCAGATTCGTAACCCATTTTTGAAGAGCCAACGATGATTTTCCAAACATCTAGGGTCCACCACATAGCACTTTTGATAGGTCTTCCATATTTGAGAACACAAAAGAGAAAAACCCCTTTGACATAGCTGCTATATCTACTTGTCCCTTGAGTTTCCATTTACGATAAGTAAAATCTCTAACAAGCTCACTATTAGGTCTTGTCCCCGTAAACTTACCTACCAGAGTAAGAGCCATTGTCGAGACAGTATGGTCCACAAGGGGATCAGGGACGGAGATGCCAAAATAACCCTTACAGGGGTCTGAAATATTGTTGATTCTAGGAAAAGATGATTTTCCTGATGGTTTAATCCTGAATAACGATGACCAGCTACCTTTTAGTAGATTCCTATTTGAAGCATGATCATTTTGATTGGCCAAGGAACCTTTAGATGAGGTTTCTCCTGGCCCACCATCTCGGAAAGGAGGGTCCTTGACTTCATTCGAATCTTTTATGGAGCCCTCTTTAGTTGATCCTCCCACTTCCTGCAGGTCTCCTGCAGTAGTAGATGCCAGGTTTCCTCTAGCATCGTGTTTCCCGCCATCGTAGGTTTTCAAATTCCCTTCTGCCCGCCCTTTCTCTCTAGCTCCTGCTCCCGCTCCTTTCATTATTTGAGCATTTAGAGTTATTTCTAATTGTTATTTACAATAACACACTGTTAGGTCTGACCTTGTTAGAGGATTTAATCACCCTGTAAGGAGTGGCCTTGTGAGAGGTCTTCAAACACTTCAATGTATAAATGTAACCTTGTGAGAGGATTTACAAAAGACTGTTAAGTCTACTCTGTTAAGATATTTTGATCACTTCTACAGTTGTTAGAAAGTAACAATGGATTGACCTATTTTGATAAGCAACTATCTTTGCTAATTCAAATCTTTGTTCTGGTTTATAAGACTTGATCCTCACTGATCGAATATTCTATTGCAACTCTCTGTGTTTTGTCCTTAATCAGGAATCCCATCTGATTTCACCTTCACTCTTCATATCACTTGTACACTTCCACACACTATCTCCCAATATTCAATACAAACTTGACCTTATATTTATATGATAAGCCTTCTCAAGTCAGCCTTAATATCCTTCCAAATAAATAATAAAACTCATGTTTATCGGCTACATATAACCAATTATCCATAAAATATAAACTACTATTAGTTGGCTGACACTAACTATTTTACTCGGTCAACACTGAAATCCTTCAACGCTCGGCCAACACTGTAATGCCTTAGTGAACTCGATTGCCCGAGTGAACTCGGTTAGAACTGAAAATCACTTTGGTCCTCTTCAATGCCCGAGAGTACTTGGAATGAATTGATTATGCTTGGATAGGATTAGAAATTTGTGTAAACATCACTATACTTGTGTAAACATCAATAACAATACACAATTGAGTAATTGTCATCAACAATCTCCCTCTTTGGCATTGATGGCAACACAACATGTCATAATACAAAGAATTATAGAGAAACATACATAAGAATGAAATTTTATTAATGTCCTTAGCTTCATTCGGATTCTCATCAAATTTTATTAATGTTTTTAGCTTCATTCTGATTCTCATCCAAAAACTCCCTTAATCACTGAAATACAGATTTCTCCCACTTACATTAATCTCTTTTTCTGATAGCGTTCTCCCTCTGTCATCAATCTCTCCATTAGTAATCTTTATGACATATATTAATCTCTCCCTTTATCACTAATCTATATGATATACTATAATCTCTCCCTCTTTGACAACCAATGCCAAAGACACCAACTGACATATCCAATGAAGTTTCAATGTACATGTTTGTACTTATTCATATGCAATAAGCTCTAAATACTTGCATCAACATGTTACGTTTGTTATGTAGCTCAGTTGATGCATCACTAAATTGTGTTTTAGTGAGCCTCAATTAGGGGAATTACCCCTATATTTCCTCTAAGATACAAAAAAGCATCCTTAGGTAATGGTTTTGTGAATATGTCTGCAATTTGTTCTTTAGTATTCACATATTCCAATCTCACTTCCTTGTCCTGAACAAATTCTCTCAATAAATGATACTTTATTGCAATATGTTTAGTCTTAGTATGAATCATAGGGTTCTTTGAAATGTTAATAGCATTGGTGTTGTCACAATAGATAATAATTGGTTCTGTGATTTCCACTTTCATACCTGACAACAACTGTTTGAACAATATGATATTTGAACAATTTATTGCTGCAAAAACATGCTCTGGTTATGATGTAGATTGAGAAATGTAGTTTTGTTTCTTGCTTGTCCAGGAGAATAACCTCTTGCCAAGAAATAATGCTCCACCGCTTGTGTTCTTTCTGTCATCAATAATTCCAACCCAATCAGCATCAATAAAAGTCTTCAAATCAAAGTTTCTTCCTTTCTTATGCCACAATCCATAATCTTTAGTACCCTTAAGATATCTCAGAATTATTTTGATATCCATCAAATGATTCTCTCTCAGATTAGCTGAAAACCTTGAAACAATAACAACTTCTAATGCAATATTAGGTCTTGTGTGAAAAACATATTTAAGTTTACCAATCATGGATCTGTAGGTAGTTTGGTTTACTTCCTTTGAATCATCATCCTTAGACAACTTATGTCCAGTAGGCATAGGTGTTCCAACTTGTTTGGAGTCTTCCATCCCAAATTGCTTCAGTATCTCTTTGATATATTTAGACTGGGCAATATAGATACCATCCTTCTTCTGATAAACTTGTAAACCAACAAAGAATTTGATTTCACCAAACATAGACATTTCAAAATCCTTAATCACAACTTCTAAGAATGCTTTGCATAAGTCACCATATCCAGTAAATAATATGTCATTAACAAATATTTCTGCTAATAGTATCTTTTTCTGAGGTCCTTCTTTGATATAGAAGATACTATTGTCATTAGTTCCCTTAAATCCAATGCTTATCAAGCAACCATGCAGTCTTTCATACCAGGCTCTAGGAGCTTGCTTCAGTCCATACAAGGATTTGTGTAATTTTTCAACCATTTTATTTTTATTAGGATCTAAAAAACCTTCGGGTTGCTCAATATATACTTCTTCTTCAAGAATTCCATTCAGGAATGTATATTTTACATCCATTTGATATACCTTGTATCCTTTTTGTGCAACATATGCCAGAAGAGTTTTGACTCCTTCAAGTCTTGCAACAGGAGCAAAAGTTTCTCCATAGTCAATACCCTCTTCTTGAGCATATCCTTTACATACTAATCTTGCCTTGTTTATGGAAACTTCTCCTTTTTCATTCATCTTGTTTCTGAAAACCCACTTAGTACCAATCACATTTTTATCTTTTGGTCTAGGTACAAGAGTCCAGGTTTTGTTCTTTTCTATCTACTCAATCTCTTCATTCATTGCTCCGATCCAACTTTCATCATTCAATGCATCTTTAATAGTTCTAGGTTCAATTTCACTAAGCAAGCATGTACCTTTAATTTTGTTCCTTGCCATTACACCTTCTGTTTGGTCTCCAATTATTTGTTCAGGTGCATGATGCCTTCTGACATATTTTGCAAGTACAAGATCCTTCCTTCTTGATTTTGGGCTTGTTCCACTTGGTTCACCATGCTCAAAAGTTATATTTTGTTCTTATGTTTGATACTTAGGTTCCACTGTCTAAGACTCGAGCGCCTCTATCTGAGACTCGGGTGCCTCTGTCTGCGACTCGGTTCCCTCTTTTTGTGACTTGGCCTCTTAAGTCTCCAACTCTGTTTCCTCTACTAGCATCTCAGGTTGCACAAGTTGCAACTTAGGTTGAACTGTTTGGGTTTGTGCAGATGAATTCAATGGTTGACATGGATGTTGTCCAATCACCATTTCTTGTGTCTTAGGTATAGTATCAGGTTCATAATATACAAAGTTTATGTAATCATGTGGCTCTTTACTACTCTGTTCTTCACCTCTTTCTACAAACTCATCAATCCTTAAATGCACACTTTCTATGACTTTATGAGTAGAAAGATTCAAACATTTATATGCTTTGCTTTTACAGGAGTAGCCTAAGAATATACCTTCATCACCTTTTACATCAAATTTTCTATTTCTTGCTTCCTTCAAGATGTAACATTTACTTCCAAATACTTTGAAATAATGAACCTTAGGTTTATAGCCATACCATATAATTAAAAATGTGTCTTCTCATTACCTTTCTTCAGTTGAACTCGGTTCAAGGTGTGAATTGCAGTGCTGATGGCTTCCTTCCTATATTTGGTAGAAACATTATTTTCAATCATCAAGGTTCTTGCATAATCCATAATGGATCTATTCATTCTTTCTGCTATATCATTTTGTTGTGGAGTACCTAGAGCAGATACTTGTATTTTGATTCCTCTTTCATTGCAAAATTCATTGAATTCATTAGAAATGAATTCTCCTCCTATGTCAGATCTTAAGCATTTAAGTTTCTTTCCTGTTTCTTTTTCAACTCTGGCTAGGTACCATTTGAATTTCTGAAAAGCTTTTGATTTTTCTTTGATAAACATAACAGTCATTTTCTGGAATGATCATAAAAAAATAGAATGAAATAATTCTCACCTGTGTAACTTGTTGTTCCAATTGGTCTACATAAATTAGTATGTACCAATTCCAAAATTTCTTCTATATTGTAGTTCTTGCTCTTGAAGCTAGTTTTGCCCATCTTCCCAATTTGATATTGTTTGCATATTGCTAGTTTTGGTTTCTTCAGAATAGGAATTCCTCTTACTATTTTGTTCTTGCTTATGTTAACCAGGTTATCAAAGTTCACATGGCATAACCTTTTATTCCATAACCAACTTTTTCTACTTGTGTAATAAAACATGAACTTTCATTGAGATCAAGATAAAATAGATTACCTTTTGTTTGTCTACCAGTTCCAACTAGGTTTCCCTTACCATCTAGGAGCTTGGCCTTACCATTCATGAATTTACCTTGAAACCAATGTTATTAAGCTGTGCCACACTTGGTAGATTACACCTTAGTCCTTCAACCCAATAAGCATTATCACATTTGATTCATTTTGTTAAAGCAATACAACCTTTACCTTTCACATAACAGGGTTTATCATTCCCAAAACTGACACTCCCACCATCATAGTGCTCAAGATGTTCAAATTTGGTTTTATCACCAGTTGTGTGGTGAGAACAACCACTGTCAATTATCCAAGTGTCATTCTTGCTAATATGAGAATATAGTGTTGTATTTTCATTATCTTCATTATCTGACTCATCCTTAATAACAATATAAACCATTTCATCTTCATCTTCATCACTATCAAAATCTTTAGCAATGTAACAAGATTTCTTACCTTTGTCTTTGTAGCTTTTGTAGATTTTGTAATATTTTTTTCCTTTATACTTGTTGAACTTTTTCTCACCTTTGTCTTCCTTGTTTGGACACTTAGCAACAATGTGACCAACCTCATCTCATGAAAATTAAATTAAATGGTATTCTTCCTTTGTATTGTCCTTTTCCTTTTGCAGCTCTTCTTGCAAGTAATGCTTCAATGATTTCCAGATCTTCATCATCACTGTCACTGTCAATCTGTTTTCCTTTCATATTTCCAAGGTTTAATTTAGCTTTGAATGCAGACTCAAGATTGCTAAGATTAGGAGAGTAATTGTCAAAGTTATCCAACTCAAAGGGTGTAAGTCTTCCAAGCAATCCATCTAGATTTATACAATTACTACATCTCATTTCTTGAATAGATGAAACTCTAATTGCATAGATATGAAGCAAAGTTATTAATACCTTACTAACCACTATTGTGTCTTCAATTACCCCACCGGCAGCTCTGATGGCACTGACACTTTTCTTGATTCTTTCACTGTATTTTGTAATGTCCTCTCCTTCTTTCATTTTCATCTGATCAAGTTGACCTCAGAGACTTTCTGCTTTGGCTCTCTTTACATTGACATCTCCTCCATGAATATCATGCAGTTTGTTCCACATATCAAAGGCAGTAGGGCAGTCCTTGACTTCATCAAATTCTGAATAATTGAGTGCAAAGGCTATATCAATCATCATTATGTTATGATGCTTCATGTCTATCATCTGATCCATAGTCAAAGGTCTCGGTCGTTCCTCATACCTATGGTCTAAGAATTGCAAACCAGTATCTCCAATGGTAGATAGATGTAGTATCATTAAATCTTTCCATGCAACAAAATCACCTTTGTTAAGCTTCAAGATCTCCCTTTTGTAAGACACCTATGATATTTAGCTTAGGCCTCAAAGCCTTTCCTGAAAGCACCAAATGCTCTGATACCAATTGTTGGAAATGAGTTGAGTAACTAAGAGGGGAGGGGTGAATCAGTTACCACAAAAACAAATCCAAGTCCCTTAGATGTCTTAAACAAATTAGTCACTGTTGCTCAGTTAACACAAATATTCTACTATCACTCGATTAACATAGCAAATCTTAAGATATTAACTGTAATTATCTTTAGTAATTAATTGTAGAAACATAAACCATAAATCAAATGAAAAGTACACAGATAACACCAAGAGTTAACGTGGAAACCCAATATGGGAAAAACCACCAATTGCAACTAGTCACTATTTTTCACTCTTCTGAAGTGAGCCTTGTTAGGAGCCAACCCTTCTAAAGGTTACAATAACATACAGTTAGGTGTGACCCTGTTAGAGAATTTAATCACCCTGTAAGGAGTGGCCTTGTGAGAGGTCTTCAAACACTTCAATGTAGAAATGTCACCTTGTGAGAGGATTTACAAAAGTATGTTAAGTCTACTCTGTTAAGAGATTTTGATCATTGCTACAGTTGTTAGTGTAGACACCCTAAAATGGACAGGCTTGCAACTTTACATTAAAACCCTAATTTTCATCTATTAATTAATGGTTTCTTAATCATTAATTAATCATATTTTTTCTTCTAAAATCATCTTTCTCAAATC
>MU227773.1:397861-438279 GCA_018584345.1 Thuja plicata
TTTATTGCTCGCGTTTCGATCATTTCGTTTAGTAGTTATTGCTTAATAGATTTGCATGCACTTGTGAACCTTGGCTACTAACCCCTGCCCTTGGAAAGTTGTGGGAAACCGGAGAGAGAGGCGTACAGTTAGAAAGTAACAATGGATTGACTTGTTTTGATAAGAAACTATCTTTGCTGATTCAGATCTCTGTTCTAGTTTATAAGACTTGATCCTCACTGATCGGATATTCTATTGTAGCTCTCTATGTTATGTCCTTAATCAGAATCCCATCCGATTTCTCCTTCACTCTTCATATCACTTATACATTTCCATACACACTATCTCCCAATATTCAATCCAAACTTGACCTTATATTTATATGATAAGCCTTGTCAAGTCGGCCTTAATATCCTTCCAAATAAATAATAAAACTCATGTCTTTCGGCTGCATATAACCAATTATCCATAAAATATAAACTACTATTAGTCGGATGACACTAAATGTTTTACTCGGTTAACACTGAAATCCTTCAACACCCGACCAACACTGTAATGCCCGAGTGAACTCGGTTAGAACTAAAAATCACTTTGGTCATCTTCAATGCTCGAGAGTACTTGGCATGAACTGACTGTGCTCAGATAGGATTAGACATTTGTGTTAACATCACTATACTTTTGTAAACATCAAAGACAATACACAATTGAATAATTGTCATCAACATTCTCAACCATTTCTAAGTTTTAGGGATCTTTAATAAATTCCTTCACTTGAGAAGGTCTATTAGTTTGATCCAAAAATTATTTCTCTTTGAGGTCATTGGTGATATATATAACTTGAACTTTGGTACCTCTGAAGAACATATGTGCAAAATGTTTCTCCTCATCATCATTAGTGTTTGATTGAGAATGCTTCATGTTTTTAGCTTTTGAGAAAGTGATGACCATACAAATGTGAACTTAGAAGATGAATGAGTGAGAGATGAAGTATAGGAATGTGTTGGATGAATGCTTGGCTTAAATGAAGGTTTTTATGATGGATGAAGGTGATCTTGTAACTAGGAGCAAAAAATAGATTTTGATATAAGGATAAGTCCTAAAGGATGAATGATATTGGATTGAATTTGGTTGCATTGGACTAATTTTTTTATTTGATTTGGTCAATGTAGGATTTGGGTTGATTTGATGAAGGTTTTGGACAACTTTAGTGAAATAAGATTGTGATTTAATCTTGATGAAGGTATGAAGGATTGGATTTATTTTTTGATTTGATTTGATTGAGTTGGATTGGTCTTGATTTTTTATTCGGATGTGGGTCAATCAAGACAAATAGATTAAAGTCCAAATGATGATGGTTCCCCTGAGTCCAAAGATGAAGGATTGGTGAAATATGGAAGACTTGATTTTGTGAAGGATTGATGAAATGATTGGAAGAAAAGCTATAATGATGGTCTTAAAAATGGTCTCTAGCATGATCAATGAAGATGGTGTCAAAACGATATATGATGTAGTTTACAACCTTGTTATTATAGAGCATCATTTCATATGTTTCAAATTCGGGGGCACTATCTTGGGTTTCTCTCATAACATGTTTTTTCTAATGGTTCTATCAACCTCTTTCATTTCTCTATAGATAGGGGGTAATTGGACCTTAAACTTCTTGTGTTTCCCTGAATATGACATTAGCTATAGGAAAATTGCAAATTTGGTGGTCTAGACAAATGATTTTGGAAAAATAATTTAATGGATCTCTAGGAAGCTCAAAATGATGGATTTTGGCAAAGTCTGGTAGCTCACTATTTTCTAGTGCAAAGGACATTCCAGGAGGAGACATTGATATATGTAGGCACTTCCCGACAAGCGTAGAGATGGGTTTATATTTCAAGTTTCTAGTAAAATAAATTTTATCTCAGACCCAAGGGATGGAGACGCTGATTCACCCAGCAGAGATGTCAAGTAGCAAAAATACAGGTTCATAGGCGTAGACACTAATCTAAGTTTAAGGAAAAATATACAAAATTTGAAGTTTGAAATAAGCCCGTTCAATGGAAAGAAAACACACAACAACAAAAAATGGGAAACATCGCAAATGTTTGAGCTTCAAAATTGTTTTCAATTTTTTTTCACAGGCCTTGACATCATTTCAAACACTTTCTACCTAAGGTCAATGTTGTAATATATTACTTTTAGGCTCATATACATGGGAAAAATTATGAACTTGATACTCCTGACCCTCATGCTCTGTGTACCTCTTAAAAAGGGGTAATCCCTTGTAGAGAGAAGGGAAATAATGAACTTAAACAGGTCTTCAAGGCATGGGTGATTAGAGGATCCCTTTGCAGGGGCTTGGCCAACTTCCGATGATGAAATCCAAAAGGCTCACACCTCACAGTCATGGGAGTACATATGGTGAGTAACTTCAAAGGATGACACAATCCTCTTGCACTAAAAGTAAATATACTAAGGATAAAAGGGTGGCTCATAGATTATGGTTTTTAGTTAGGTCTATGGCATCATGTTTGTACACGTGTGAGACACTAAAGTCTCTAGTTGACCATACTGGCTACTTAGGCACTCTTCGCTCGATCTAGACTATCATCAACACACATTGTCTGAGCTTGGTGGGATAAGACTAGAGTTTTCTCAGAGTCGTATTTATATACTAGCTAGGGTATTTACTAGTTTGAGTTCATTCCTTGGACTAATGGGAGCTCCAAGAAGGCCTCGCTAGAGGAAAAGATAGGAGAAATTTTATCTTACACCCAAGGTCCACAAAGGTGAGGGGAAATGATAATTCTTGTTCTATCTTTTCATCATCTACTTTAAAAATATTTTAATGCTAAACAAAGATGAGAAGCCTTGAAGGGAGTACCTCCATCGATAAGGTTTCTCAAGACAAACAAGACAATGGTTATTTCCAAAATGAACTTAATTAAAGATGTTAGGTGCACTATCTAATGAAGACAGATGAAAGAAATAAAATTAATAATAAAAAGGTAAAGGCCTTGCAAATGTTAGTATTTTTTTATGCTTTTGTCTTTGACACGCAGGAAGAGCTGCACCAAATGTAAGTCGTTACAAAAAACCAAGGGAAAAAACTTCAAAAACTAAAGACATGGCAGAGATGTATGAACTAGGTGGAGATGCCTATTTACACAGACGTGGATTGGCAGAGAGGCTGGTTCAGGATTTGAGCAATAAAAGCAAACTTCTGAAAGTGAACTGATACATGTCAAAAGGATATACTTACACTTACCAAGAGGAGACGATGATTTGCAGGCACAACATTGATCTACAAAGACATTGATATGTGAAGATGACGGTTTATTTGCAGTTACTAAAATTAGTTTTTTTTTGCAGCGTTTACTTTCATAAAAGTCATTAATTGTGAGAAAATTGAATACAAAATCACTAAAAACCACAAAAAAATGTTTAAAACCAAGTTAATCTTGTAAAAGCGATTTATTCAAACCCTGCAAACACGTTAGATATAAACCAGAAAATATGACAATCAACTTGCGGAGAGGATGATCTACAAAGACACCATTATGTTAGACGAAGACATCATTTCATGAGCTGGGCCTATGTATGCACACAAATCTTGACAAAAAATATTAGAAAATAGGGACGTGGGTCCCACCGGGCATGCCAAAATATATAAGTGAAATCAATCTATCTAGTCAGGCATAAACAAGTTAAACTCTAGTTAAAACAATATGAAAAACACAATAATCTCAACACATACCTCCGATAGAGCCAAAATGGGTGCACCCAAGACCCGTTTGATTTTCTCTTTTGAGGAGAATGTGGATATTCTCTCCTAAACATGATTAATGATCCCCAAGGATAATGCAATCTTGATAAATGATGAATATGAATGTATAATGCACTACAATGGAAATAAAATGGATTCAAATGAGATGAAGAAGAAAGATTCAGGCTAAGATGATGAGATTCAAGACTAAAACTAGAATGATTCAAACATGCTATGATAATTCTAAGAAATTAAACTAAAATTATAACACTACAATGCAAGAGATGACTGAAAGAAAAATGGCATGATAGTAATGCAACTACAATGGATGATTTTTAAAGGAGCGAGACTCCTATTTATAGATTTTTGGAGAGAGTTTGAGGGCTTAAATGAGGTGGAGCTTAGGTGGAATCCACATAGGAGACACATAAGCTAAAATGGATGGTCATGCAAAAGGCAAAGTTTCTCACACATGTGTGAAGAACTTTGAAAGAGATAGGGCATTAATTAAGATTTGGAGGACAATGTACGAAGGTAAATGACTCAGGGCTTCTCAGACATGTATGAGAAAGTTGGAAAGAGGAAAGAGGAGATAAAGGTGTAAGAATGTAGTTGGCCATTTATAAAAGGTGGTTGGCCCCTTGGAAAGGTTTTCTCACACACGTGTGAGAAATCACTTAGGCTTAATCTTTTTAGGAATCACATAGATTATTTAATTAATCTAGGATTAACTCAATAGGTAGGTTTAAGAGTGATGGAGATGGGAGTAGGTTAGGCTTTAGGCTAGGTCTAGGATCAAATTAAAATAAATTTAGTTAAATCATGGGTTAAGAAGAGAGGGGATTTAAATAAAAAGATTTTTTTTTAAATATGAGGGTTGAAAGGGATACATATATTAAATAATATTTAATACATTAGGGGATAGTATATAAATTAAATTCAAATACTATACGATAAGAGGAAATAATGAATTTAATTAATTAAAATCAACTATATTGTCAAGGAGGTATTAATTAAAGAAAATTTAATTAATTAAAGAGAATAAAGATGCCAATGGACATTTTTAGACATCTACACATGAGTCCATACAACCTAAATGAAATTGTGAACACATGCTTGCATGAAGGTTGTTGAAGCTTTTCACAGTGCTATATTTGAAGAAGAATGCCTTGAATGCTTGAAATAATTGAGAGTGGTTGCTTGATTTTGGATCTCAAAATGAGGGAGGATACCTTTCATATGTACCTCTCCCAAATATTTCGAGGTGAAAAAATTGGAGCAAGTTGACACTGGTTTAAAATTCTTTCTTAAACAAGTTGATTGTTGCATGATTAAAATTTGGGGTTGAATTGGTAGGAGTAGGTCACCCACGACATTTCTCTCTCTCTAATGTAGTCCCAAATTGGGACCTGAGGTTTAATTTTGAAAGGAGAGGCCAAAAATTAATACATAATTGAGCTAGGATCAACAAAACTAGATGCAGGACTGATAGAAAGTGGAAAAAGTAGAGTAGGGTCTCAGATACTAAAAGTATGAACTAGTTCTTCTAGCCAGAGGAGTCTCTTGTCAAAATGCATGGTGGTTACGAGAGAGAAAAACTCCCCGAACCCTTTGACCAGGGGTGCCTCATGATAATGAAATATTTTACTCTTGAAGGTCGGTTCAAGGTCTACTATTACTACCATATGCCTATCTTGAATCACTTCCACAATAGAAGTTTAATTTCCTTTCCATTTTTTCTTTTAAACTCTTTGGATTTTTTTTTGAAGGAAGTTATGGAGATTGTCAAAGGGTAGTATAAAAATCTCCACCAAGGCCTCATTTTTTTCCTCTACCATTTCCACCTTGCTCTTTACCCACCTCACCAAATTATGGTTCATGAAGCTCCCTCTTTGCCCTGCTCCCCACCGTTCACTCCATTTTGGATACCCTGGGTTCCATCATGAAACATTGCCTTCATAACCTTGGTCTGAAGGCGGGTTCTAACCACCCTAGAATTGAAACCCCCACCCAAGTTGTTGGGATGACAACCATCAAAATTGAGCCTTTGGACAAAAAATGAAACACCTCTGCCAAGTCTAAGAGTAAAGCAAAAAAAAACAACTTGCATTATCCAAGAGGTTGGTTCAGATGATGAGGGGGATGATGAACTAAACACATAAAGGAGATCCTATAGAATTGCCAATAGGTCGACCAATAAGGGAAAATATAAGAAGATTGATGAGTCTGACATTGAGGTTCCTGTAGACGATGACAACACTGGTAATGGGGATAAGAATTTGAAGGAAGGTATGGAGGAAAATGACCATGAGGAGGAACTAGACAAGGAGGAAATTGTGGAAGTTGAGGAATCTGAGAATGACTCTTCCACTCATGTCTCTAAGACTAATAATTCCAACCCTATTGATATGATTCATGATATGATGCCTAAGGAGATTGATGAACGCACTGGGACCTATAAAGGATGTTAACCAAATGATGGTAATGATGATGAAGACTGAGTTCAGTAGAATACAAGCAAGTAGAATGGTTAGATTAGTTGTTATTTTGTCATTGATGTCAATCAATTGATTTATGGTTTATATCAAGTTTCTATATCATTCAGATAGGAACTTAATTGGGTAGATAATAAAGATCAGGCAATGATATTGGTATATTAATTTTTTTACTTAACATTTGATGTTGTTAAGTCGGTAAAGAAGAAAGGTCAAGTCGGTAAAGGGAACATGCCTAGTTACCAATCGGTGAGAAGTCTGTTGGTAAGTAAAGTGTTAGTTGGTCAAGAAGAGAAAAGACAGGCACCGAGCGAAGTTGACAACTAAGAAAGGTCAGTTACCGAGAAAGGTTGGTAACCGAGCAAAGTCAGACACCGAGTGAAGATAGTCACCAAGTCATCGAGTATGGAACAAAGTCTAAATAGAGACTAAATTCAAGGATAAGAACACATTTAATGCGAAGGCACAAAGATCAAGAAGATACTAAGGACAAAGAAGAAGTTTTTTACAAGATCTACAGACATGAAAAGTCAAGTTCAAAATCTGAGATGATGATTAAGCGGTAAAAGGGAATTTGTGAGTTCCAAGAAAAGTGCAAGTCAAAAGGCAAAGGTTTACTATTTAATCAAGTTGCAGATACATTGAATCAGTTCATAAGATATGATCTGATAGCTGAGCGCAATTTAAGGAATACCTAATCAATGAGATTAAGAGGCAAAATAGAGGCCTATATATTGATGAGTTTGTATGTTTATATAAAGATGTTGGTGAATTGAAGAGTTGAAGTGCTACTGAGTAGAGTAGTGAAAGAGGTGGAGATCTAGTCCAGAGAAGAGACTGATGAGTTGTTGATGCCAGTAGTTTCAGAGAGCGCACAAGGGATTTGATCAAGCAAAACATAATTGTAGAATCACAGATCAAATCAGTACATTGTTTCTTACTAATCTTTGTAATAAAAAATCTCTTAACCGAAGTAATTTTTTAAATCCTTGAGAAAGGTAACATTCTAGGATGAATGTTTAAGCCCTCTGACTAGGCCACTCCTAACATGGTGAAGATCTTAATAGATCTAAGGTAAATCCCCTAAAAAGGTCACATTTAACAAATGTGCATTGTAATCTTTAACTGGATTGGCTCTTAACCGAGCATACTTCAGAAGAGTATTTCTTTTTGTGGGTGACAATTCCCACAGAGGTTTTTCCCAAATTGGGTTTCCTCGTTAAATCTGGTGTTACATGTGATGCTTGATAACTCTGGATGTTATTTTCTTATGTTATATGTTGTTTATCAAGTTTGTGAAGTGTTTACAAGTTTCTCTTGTTGTTGTTATTTGAGTTACTGAGTTGAATCAGAGGTTTAGTTTTAAAGTGTTAAGTTTCAATATTTCCTAATTCACCCCCATCTCAGTAAACCATCATTTGGTAGGGAAAACCAAAAAAGGAAATTTCACTGGGACCTATTAGGGATGCATGGATCTGAAGGATGATATGAACAAGATGAAGGACCTGGATAGGAAAGTTATTTCCATATCCTGCTTCAGCCTTAGGGTTATGCACAGTTCGGCTACCTCCATGTGTTTACTATAGAAGAATATGTTGGGAATGAAAGATGACATGAAGGAAATTATAAGGAACTTTTCAGGTTCCTCACTCATGATTAGGCTGGGGTTCTGACCCATTTAGGGTTTGAGCTTAATTAGTTTTGGTTATGATTTACTTTATAGTGTTTTGTCCGAAACTCTTGAAGGCATGTGGTGCCTATAGTATCTTTACTAGGTTGTCTAAGACTTTTATGTTGTTAGTTTATGGGGTTAAGAATTTACTATTGGTTAGTTTAGTTATTTACTATAGTAATCATATTACTGGTTTTATGATTCCTATCATGGTGGTTTTTTGCTGGTTTCTAAACTCTCTCAGTGATACTATTTGGTTTTGATATCAAGGTGTGTTGTTAACATGCTCTGGGTTTAATTTATAGGCCTTTTGGCTACTTTGTATGGGTCAATGCCCTTGATTTTGATGTGTATATTTATAAAAAAAAAAACTAGATGCAGGAGGCCATACATGCTAAAATAGGGCCTAGCAAAGTAATAGATCAAATCGGGATGAAATTTATGATGGTATGTTTAGATCCCACTTTAGTAGGAGTATGATCCCACACACATACTCAAAGTAAAGTAGAATAAAGAGAGAGAGATGGGAAATATTGCAAGAGATCAGACATCACTATGTTCAAAGGAACAAATCCCCCAAATCCTAGGGTCTTAACAACCATGTGCAAGAGAACAAAAAAAAAACCACAACAAAGAACAAAAGGCACATAAGGATCCAAGTCAACTAGTTCAAGAGTCTTCGATAATTAAAAATCTATCAAAAAATAATACCATTCTTGAAATGTAATTGAAAGAGCACAAGTGGTCACATAGAAAGGGAAAGAGTATACACCAAAGCTAAGATGAGACACCACGATCCAACCAACTAGAAAAATGTGTTAGGTTATGGGATCATGGAGGAGAGAGATAGGAAACCACAGATTCCATAGACTAGCAAGCTGTGTTATGCTAGGTGATCCATGTGAAGAGAGAAGGAAGAGTCAAAAGAATTTTTTATTATGTTGGTCCTATCATTTCAAGAGACATATAGGTACAAAGAGAGTTGATGGTCTAGAAATTTGTGTTATTCTAGTCAAGTCATCTTGAAAATATGCACAAAGAAGTGGTCAAATAGTCTATCAAGTTTTGTTATGCTCGTAACCAATCCCAAGAATAAAAAAGAAAAGCATTGTATCCAAGGAAATATACTAAAACAGTGTGAAGGAGAGTCATATGGCCATATCAAGTTGTGTTATTCTAGTAGACTCAACTAGAAATATTTTGATTAATGATAACCAACAAAGCATGTTGGTCATGAGGAAATTATACTATACAAGGATAACCAAACAAAGCACGTGTTTTGTAAGAAAACCTATAAAATTTGAAATAAAGAGACCATATATATGACCCCCCTTAAGATGAAAAGATAAGACTATGTTGAAATATTAAGGAAAATAAAGCTAAGAATAAACACCTTTAGCACTAAGGAGATATCCTTTAGGAAAAAATAATCCAATCCAAAGAGGACACGACTCTTTTGAGGTAAGGAAAAAATAGTAAAAAGATGTCTTGCAAAAAGTGTAAAGGTGTCCTTTGAAGGTATAAATAAGAGGAGGAAGAGATCTTTTCTCAGAGACATCTACCTCAAAGAGGAAATCTTGAACAAAATAACATCATTTATCCAAAGAGAGGAAAGAGAATAAGAATTTCCACTCTCCCCATTGATAGGTAAAGGGATCCTTGATTAAGGATAAGACAGTTTTGGTCCCAAGTGAGAGATTTTTGTATGATAGACATATTTTTAAAGAAAGGAATAAGTTGTAATCAAGGATACACATCTCTCTAAAAAAGAGAGAGTCCCCAAGAAAAACAATTTCATGCAAGAAAGGATGTCACATGATAAAATAACACCACACAACCAAGGGAAATTTGATCCTTAGAAAGGATAGGATATTGAAACACTACCCTTGCCCATTGTTGGTCCCCAATTCAACAGATTGGAAAATTCTAAGAGCATGCCAGACTCTATGTGTTAATACAAGTCTGATAATTGAGAGGGAAGTGGTGAATCAATAATCAACAAATTCACAGAATTCAACCTCTTTTAACTTTATGCACCAAAACATTCAACAACAACTAATATAAATTGAAATTTCAAAGCATGCATCCACAAGTAAGATATCACACAATGTAAACATCATATTTTTTTCTCATGGAAACCCAAATGGGAAAAATCATGGTGGGAGTTGGTACCCACTAAATCTGTACTCTTCTAGAATACACCCTGTTAGGAGCTTACCCTGTTAAAGGTTACAAAAGTACTATTAAGTGCCACCCAGTTAAGGTATTTTCCTTTATATTTGTTAGGATATTTGCCCTATTAGGAGCAACCTTGTTAGAGGAATTTAGAACATTCAATTTGAATTCCACCTTGTTAGAGGATTTACAACAACGATCTGTTAGGATCCACCATGTTAAGGGATTTCACTGTTACAATTGTTAGAAAGCAACAGATAAATTGATTTGTGAAATTACACTACCTCTGTATGACCAGATCCGATTAAGCTTTGAAATTATTCTCCACACACTATACTCTTCCTTGGCTTGATCAAACTTGATTCCTTCACTTGCTTTGTCACCGAATCCTTCTGCAATTCGCAATCAACAAATAACTTCTTCTGCAACTTTCAAATATATAGATTTTCTTCCATCGACTTAAAATAAACCCTAGATCTGAGATATGAGCGATCCAGATCATACTAGGTAAGATACAATGCATCTAACAACTCATAAACCAATTTTCTCTGACCGCGTCGACTTACATATGGATTTCACCTTGGAAATTGTACCATCTTCAAAAACTCATTTTACCAAAAGAAACTTCTTGAAGAATCCACCTCAAACGTATACCTCAGGCAATGTGATGTCAAATATGCTCCACAAATCACAAAATTGCCTTACTATTTCACAAAAAACATCACCGATCCTATTGCCACTTCAAATTTCTTCACCGATTCACAAATCTTCATTACTTGTTCAAGAACTCTGTCTTATTTACCTATTCATCTTGTTAACACTGCTTCTAGTCGAATAAAATAGTTATACCTATCAACAATATGAGTCACAATTGAAAACATAGTATCTGGACATTGTTTACTCAATCATATCCTATGAATGCTCCATCAAATAGTTTACTGAGTTGAGATAACATTCAAATCACTTGATGTTTATCACTGACTGTTTTAGCAGTTACCCAATTTGATTACATTCAAACATAACTAACTTAATACTTCATATCAAAATTCACGATTAAAAAGTTTTTTTTATTAAGGTAACTGCAGGTTTTGAAGGGCCCCCAAAACCCTGTACAAAATAGTAACAAAATATATTCAAAAATTCCCTCTAAACAAAACGGGTCAAGACCACAGTGAGGGTTTTACAACAGGCAACCACAACCTAGAAGAAGCAATGCATGAAACATCCTTCATGCAAACCCAAGCTAAAGACAAATCCATGTCTAGAATTTACCTTTAGTATCCTTCTAATGGGAATGAAGAGTCATATCAAAAGAGGACATCTGAAATTTTTTTTCTTTAACGGTAATCCATCCCTCTTCAACTCTAGCCGCCTCTTCCTTCCAACGTAGAGGATCTTCAACAACACCAGAGCGAACATATTTACCTACAGAGGTAGCCAAAATACCAGTAGTACCAGCAAGAGAAGCTTCTACAGAACCATTAGCAGCCACCACCCCCGCAACACCAGGAGATACCCGAGACGCAACATCCCCCACCAAACCTGGTAACAGAGCTACCACAGAAGTATTCCACTCAAGCGCCACATCCAAACCATTAGGAGGAGGAGGGACCTGCGCAACCACCTGGGAGAAAATTTTCGGCGAGACATGCTTCTTTTCCACCAAATAGTGTTGAGCAGAAGCACCGTTCCACCAAGATGCATTGGATTTCTTTTTACCCCATCCACAATGAGCAACCATATGCCGAGTTTTAAAACACCTTCTGCATATGAAGGGAATCCCTTCATAATTCAAAGACTAATTCCATCTTCCTTTAGAGGAGTTGATCACTATCTCTGCAGGAAGACCCTTAGAAGGATCAATATCCACAAGAATGCGAGCATAAGTAGAGTGGAGGATGTTAGAAGAATCACCATCCACCAATAAAAATTCCCCAAGAGCATTACCAATCCCCTCAAGCAGAGAGTCGATCCATAAATGCAGGCGAAGATTAGGAAGACGAACCCATATAGGAAAACTCATGAAGGAATCCGAAATAGGGTTAAAATTGATATGCCAAGGCTTAACCATGAGCATAAATCAATCCTCCCAGCTGAAAAAATGATCGCACAACATTTTATTTCTGTCTAAAAAATCTTCAAATTTTTCTATAAAATACCCCTTAGCCAAGGGAAAGATGTGCACCGTATCCATGAGGACATGCTCCCAATGACTAGAGATCCATTCATGAAGTTTCGGGAGACTAGGCCAAAAACCTCTGAAACTGCAAACCAAGGCATGAGAGGAAAAAATAGAGATATTGTGATCTATTTCCTCCTCCACATCCACATCAACCACAATAGAGATTGGATTAGAGATGGGGACATGCCCACGGTTAGCTCCCAAATCCAACATAACATCTACCCTAGCAGCAGAGGATTGTTCCGCAAACACCACACGAGGACCTTTAACCCCATCCTTCCCTACAGAAGCAGATGTCGAAACCCCTGATTCCCTTAAGGATGCAACATCCGCACTCCTAGCAGAAAGCTTATCAGGCACCCACATCACCGGACGATAGACCACAGGAAGGCAGAGGCATACGACCTGCAAAGGGAATGGCTGAGGTAGCAACAGTGGTAGGAAATTGAGCTCCAACAACAAAGGCACCATTGGCAGCGACAGCTGCCCTAATCGCTTCGGCAGCGACACGAGACTTCGCAGCGGCAGGAGGCATCACATTATATTATTGAGGTTGAGCAACAATCATTGTTGTGTTACTCCTATTTTCCCCAAATCCAAAGAGGGGGTGTATTTCCCTTTCAAAAAAATAATTTACGATTAAAAAGTAACATCATAACACATAACATATTCTTCCATTATTGGAAGAGATATCTGAAAAGATTGATAATCTGGTGGAAACCTATATTGATGACCAACACAACAGTAATGAAGAAAGGGAGGAGCATAATAAGAGTAAAGAGGAAATCCAAGAGTCTTTGGAGAAAAGGATTAATACGGAGTCTGAGGACCATGAGGAGAATGAAACTAAAAAGGTTATAAAGACTGGTAATAATAAGGAGAAAATAGTTGCAGAGGAAGAAGCCAAGAAGGCCCACAATGATGACATCTTTGTCGTTCTTGAGGAGGAAACCCAAAAAGAGCATAATTTCTGTGAAATCAACTCTACTCCCCCTGAGAATCCCTGAGAATCCGATGGGTGAAGAGGAGGAGAAGAACAACCACAACCAGAAAAGTTTGGAAGAAGAGCTTAGGGAAAAAGATTTCAAAGTTAAAAAAGTTGTTAATATCTCTTTCCTCCAAGCGGCAAGAAACAAAGCTATGAATGGGTTCAATATCGATAAATGGGTGCAGGAGGACATGAAGGAGCTTCAAGCCAAATGCAAGAACCTTGATGAAAGAAACTCTTTGCTGGAGGAAATTGTGGATAAAGTGAGAAATGATGCGACTATGTATCAATATGGGAAAGATGTTTTTGAAAAGGTAAAAAATAATAATACCACTTTGGAAGAAAAGTTAAGTATCATGATTGACAATAGGATAAAAAACATTACGGAGAAGGCAAACAATAACAATGTTATGCTTAGGAAGATGACTACGATTATCAAAATTGGAATGCAAACTTCTGTGGATAATCTGAAAGCGCTGCGCACCTTGCTGGAAGGGAATTATAATGATAGAGCTAAGCAGGAGGAAGACGGAAAACAAGAAACACAAACATCAGGCCCGAGATCCAAAACCAGATCAAGTACTAGAAAGAAGACTGAGGTCCAAATTAAAGACATTACAAATCTGCGGGACTTGATCTAGAACACGGAATCTCAGATGGAGGAAATCGAGATCATGGAAGACCAGATGGATGCAACTGAGAAGTGATCAGATTTGCTGGACTATTTTGTTTGCTGGGAGTTTCTCGTTTCTATTTTGCTGAGAGTTTTTCATTGTGTGTTTTTTGTTTTAATATGATCTTAGTTGTGTAATCTAGGGTCAAGCCCTTTTTGATTTTTTGTCTTAGGTTGTGACAGAATGTTGTTGTTTTGTTCCTTTATGCCTATCTTTTCTATCTATGTTAAAGGGTTTCAGGGTCCCTTCAAAACTTGTTGTTACCTTAATCAAAAACATATTCTTCCATCAGAATAGCAACTTTAGAATCATACTGAAAACACTAAGTCAATCAGTTGACATCAATGACAACCTAATAACTGATTCACCTGTCATCAAATCTATACCAAGCTTCATCAATGCAATACTTAGCATCACTGCATCAGTTATGCTAACACTATGCTCAAACTCTCAAACTGATTTGGCCAATGAATGAGATTAACTATAATGTAGTAAAACTCCCCTGCACTTCAGGCTCCGTAGGACCTAGGTGGGTAAACCTTCTCACCAACTCTCTTCTAGTTGATTCTTTTTTTATAGAAGATTCTATGCTTCACTTTTATTCTATTTCTAACTTTTATCTCAAATAAGCATGTATCTTCGAAATAGACTAACTTATTGCTTGAACTCTTCTACCTTCTTTAATTTCTACTTTTGTTCTATACTTATCCTGATTTCTATCTATAGTGCTACTTTTATCTGGTGTTGTTTTCTAAAGTTTCTTCTACAATTTTATTAACTGATTATTTCTACTTCTTCACTTCTAATCTATAACTGTTACTACTTCTAATTGTTTCTTACTCTTGTTTATCTTCTATTTTTCCTACTATGATCTGATTGTATTTTGAATAATTTTGGATGTAGTTTATATGCAAATGGACTAGTGCCTTCTTCTCCTTTGGGCTATAGATCCAACCTTATCCAAACCCTACGTATAACTCTGAGAGACAATTTTTAAACCTTTCAGTTGATAAGTCTGTCAACTATCTAACCCTCAATGTTATTGTTATATATTTTAACTATAATAAGTCTGATTGAATTTAACATTCCCGTGAAAGACCAATCAGAACAAGATACAACTAGCCAGATTTTATCTCAGATGTATCTTGCCTTTTCAAACTTGTAATCACCACATATAAGTTTTCACATGTGGATTTAAGATATCAATTATTCACTTTGAACAATAATCACAGAGAATTGATCCAAATAAGAGATTCTCAATAACTCAAGTAAGAAAAAAAGTATTGATTGTATTTTATTGATCTCTTTGATATGTATTACATCTTGTTTTTTTTTCTCCATTCCTCCCATTCCCATACCCAATCGATGGTCTCCTTTTATAAACACAAGGAGTCTCATCTAATTGGTTACATCTCTTGATACTGAACAATATGACTATTTAGTAAATTAATTAGTTACCCACATAAACTAATCAACTGCCTTATAAACTAAAAGAAAAAATAACTAAACACTATTTTACAATAAGATATTTGATCTTCTATCTACAAACTAATCTCTCCTTTAAGACTAACCCCAGGAGTGAATAAAATAAAAAAAATGCCCCTAGACAACCACATTTATAAACTAGACAATCCTCCTCTAGCCGTTTACAGCATCATAATTACTATATTCAGACCCTCAGGTTGCCTCTGAGTGGAAAATATCGCCCAGTCTCATTTCTATTTGTTTTCAACTCATCCCTATGAGTTTTTTCCATTCACGTTCTGTGACTATTTTCAAGTTCCATATTTTCTATAATTATATTACATCATAAGGAGACACATGTTATGTTCTTATGAAGACATAGCACCCCTGTTCATGAAGATTCTTTGTTCAATCAAACAAGACCAGATCCATTGGTCAAACAACTGATGTATTTTGTGAGCACATCCATATCTATTTCTCTATTAGTCTTGTAATCATTTTATATCATCCTTTGAAATGATAGCTTCTTCAAGGAATTCAGTTGAACAATCTAAGTGTATTGCCTGTAACTTCATACTTTTTAGATGCATTCCATATTCACTCATGCTTTCATCTGTGTCTTTAATATATTTCAAACCATATTCCATACGACATCTATAAAATACCCTGCCAAACCCATGCTCTGTGATTTTAATCATATCGTTTTTGTTTGAGGCATTCTGTTAAACAGTTTTCGTTCTGGCAAGATTTCATACTCCCTGCACGCCTTGGGGTACATCAATGTCTGGTTACAACCCTTTATTAACATAAAAAAAAAACTGTACAAAACATTTTTATACCACATCTGCAATCACGACATCACTCTAGAACATTTTGGCAAATACTTCGCAAGCGTTGTCTGCTTCTACGCTTTCATGAATGTTTGAAATGGGCATTCAGTTTAATATCTTGGGGTGATCGCATTTCCTTTTGTTAAATAGCCTTGCCCATGCTTTTGTATTCTGCATACATATGCCTTGGTAGATTCCTGTACTTGAGTTTTGAAACTCACCTTTTTGTCATGATGGAGGAAGTGCGGGTTTGTGGAAACAGTCACTATACTTTCTAAGCATTCAAACATACACACATGCCCAAGGATCCCCCTCTGCAACATTGGGCATTCATCATAGATTGAAATTTATCCTCATGGCACTCGATGCGATGACATCTTACTTAAGCATTCTGTCAAACAGTTCATTGGCATTCTTTGTAACCACGCCTCTGCTTGGATGGCCTTTCCTTGCAAGCATACCATGATAGACCAGGCAATGTGACCACATTTCTGCGAGAAACAACCAACTTGTTTATGCATTAATGGATGTCGATACCCCACACATTGGTGGGAAATATGGTGGTAAAGATACTTGTACTCCACTCGTATCTGCTCGAAAGTTTTTTCGAAATCATTAGTAAATCGGTCTACCAAACCTTTATGTAATGTCTCTCCTCTGGTATGTACAGAGATATTATTTAGGGTGCTGGCAAAGGTTTAGAACTTGGGCTCTTCAAAAGCTGATTGCATCCATTCAACACATCCTGCCACAATACATTCCAAGAGACCAGAGTTTTTATTATTTGTGCTTCGGGAAGAATTTTTTATTTGTCACCAATATCACAAGTCTTGCCGATGACTTTAACTCCATCTGTATAACTTTCAACATCAAATTTCTGTTGGATGATGTTCTTCCTGCCAATCAACATGCTGCATTTTATTCCATTTTAAAATGCCTCCTTTTATCATTCATTTATAAATTATTTTATTGATTTAAATAATATAAACTTTCCAATCCATTTCAAATATATCATCAGGTGTCGAGATGTTGGTTAAATTTTGTTTCACTTTTGAACAACTTGCCATCAAACCTTCTCCAATCGGTATTGAGAGTGATCCAGAATGCATTCCGATTCCAAAGAAGGAGATTTGGCATCATCAGCTGGATTACACTGTGATCTTGTGAAAATGATCAAACTGAAAAAATTGTACTCGGAATCGCCTTGGAGAAATGATCAATCCTTATCATGAAACCACGAGAACTCAGACTTATAGATATCTGATCCAGAAACATTCAACAAATGACGGCTTTGAAAGATTCATCCAGATTACAAAATTTCATCAGTCAAATTCAACTTCTGACTCTTTTTTGAAAAATTTATTGATAAACCTTAATAAACTATTTTTCCTTTCGTTCTTGAAAACATGTCAAATTAGTTGATGGAGCTTTGTAATTTGGGACAAGGGCACATCTTTATATAGATAATCAATGGAACCCATCCAATTGATGCAGCATCCATTCAATTGAGAAATATCAACTTTTAAAGTAGGCCTCTGTCTAGCTTTGTCATCCCACAAATGAAAAATCTGCATAAATTGTAATTTGTTTTGGCCAAGGAAAAATACCATATGAACTCACGAGGCTTCGAGGATTTGCACACGGGTCCTTTGTAGTACAAAAAATAGCAGGGATTACTTGGTTTACGATAGGAAACAACTGGATGAGGAATATTGATTTCAACAAAAGGCCATTTTGAGAAGTTTTACAATTTGCATACAACAAATTTAATAAACTACATATGGATCGTGTTTTGGAGAAACATCAAACGAGGTCATTGGGTTTTGAAAATGCACATGTGGGCTCTATGATATGCCTACAGTAGAGGGGAACACTCCCTATGTTACACCAATGAATATGATGCAAATTATAACCTTTCAAAGTATGCCACTTTGTTAAACATTTTAATATTCAGATGACAAATTGAATAAATTCCTTTTGGTTTGAACCTTTCAAAAATATCAAATGGTGGGATAGAACTATAAAAATGGGCCAAGATGTATAATGCCATATGGAAAATATGGGGGAATAGTTGGTCTGGCACAGAAGACAATAAGTTTTGAAGTATTTAGTTTTTAAAATGACTATTTGAAATAGTTGTAACATGTAGTCTAAACCTACTACACACCCTAAAATCTATCACTTGACAGATGCATCAAAACATGACTTTGAAGTCGTGAATGTGAATATAAATACATATTTATGGGAGGTGAGGACTATTGAATAGTGAACTCTCTTACTTACCATGGGATTCAGAAAGGCATTTTTAGATTGTTTCATTATGTGGAACCAAAATTTTGCAAAAATTTTGAGCTCCAACACCCTCATGCATGGAGATAAAGGATAAGAAATGGGTATGTGCACCAAGTTGTGAGTAAAAAAAGTGGACACATCTTTAAAAAAAATCAAATTTCATATAACCCGATTGGGTTATTGAAAATTTGAAATTGTTCTAGGCTTGGTAACCAAGCCTAGAAAATATTATTAAAAAACTCTATATTTCTCAGAACCCGAGAAACATAATATATTTTTTAAAGCCCGTGGCTTAGGCCATTTCTAATGCCTAAACCGCGGAGCAGCAAAGTGAAGGAGGGCAAAAAAACATCAAAACCCGATCGTGCTCTGAAGAAAACAACATTTCTTCTACATTTTCAAGCAATGGCACCCCGTAACAAAGGTATGTTTCATTGTTTTTTTTTTTTTGCATTTGTAATCAAATTAGGTTATGATATTGATTTTTTATTTTATTTTATTAATTTCATATCAGATTCATCAAACAACCCAAGAAGAGGAAAAAGAAATGAAAAACCACCCCCGTAGAAGCACACCTATTGCAAAACCCTCAAAATCCTCCTCAACAACCATCGGCACCTATAAACCCTCCTCAAAATCCTCCTCAACCACCATCGCCACCCGTAAACCCTCCTCAAAATTCTCCTTGTCCACAACCATCGCCACACGTAGACCCTCCATATGTGTCATTAGGTCATGTAAATGCAACACAAGAGGACCTCGTGCAACACCTTAACCAAAATAGTGCACAAATTAATATATTAGTTAATAGGTTTAAGGCTTCCAGTCTTCAACATCACTCTACCCTGGCTACTACATTAGAACAAATGTCCAATAGTGCAAATGAGGTGTCTCAAGAGGTGACAAAATGGGGTTCATGGAGGGATAGATGTCGTACATATTATGTTGGTGATTTATCATACGAGGATGTGAAAAGAAAGGCCATATAAAAATGTGACATATGTGCCCTTTTTACCAATCCTAATACTAGCACCTCCCTAGAAGATAATACAAAATAATTTCCTATACATTGGTGTGCTCACAGGGGGATGAAATTAGCTTTTTTGGGATAGGTGGTACATGGTATTTGACCAACCACCTTGTAATAATAATGAGGTGCCTTTATATTTTTTTAGGAAGCTAT
Source organism: Thuja plicata (assembly GCA_018584345.1). Taxonomy (NCBI): domain Eukaryota; kingdom Viridiplantae; phylum Streptophyta; class Pinopsida; order Cupressales; family Cupressaceae; genus Thuja; species Thuja plicata. The sequence goes on from MU227773.1 coordinate 417,550, forward strand.
ACTGTGAGTTTATCCTTGGCGAGAAGCCAAATTACTTTGACTTTCGTAAGTTCTAGGGTAGAGGGAGAGGCTCTGCGTAGTATAACCCTGGGGCACGTAGGATTACTCGACCACAAGAGAGGAGGCATACTGCGAGAAAACCCCTCATTCATATTGTTGTCCCAGTAGTGGTGAAGGAGTCTATGGATATACAGACTCTTCATGCAGTTGCATCATTGACTGATGTCATTATCCAACATGGTACTCAGTTAGTTGGAGGAGAGGATGGATCAATGGTTGCGCCACCTCCATCTTCATCAAATGCGCCATTAGGATCATCCCATCTCGCACCAGCTCCATTGTCATCAGATGCACCATTAGGATCATCTCATCCCGTGCCAGCTCCATTATCACCAGATATAGTTGTAGGGTCAACCTAGCCCATTAAGCATATCTGCATCAGTTGTAATGGTATATGTGAAGGGGTAGATAGTCATGCGAGTGCGGATGGCTCAACATCCCATTCATGTGTACATTGCAGGAGAAGATGTTAGGCATCCACTACTGAGGATATGACCCTCACAGATGATTTGATGAGAATGGTGTTTGGTAGAGAGCCGACACAGGTTTGTTTAAATTTGTGTTTTGACATGTTATTTTAATTAATTACCTAAATCTGTTAAAAGTAAATAAATTTTTATGTATATAAGAATCTAAATTGATACATGAATAATATACATTGCATGGTGTAGCTGGTGGTACGAGCACACCAAGGAGTGCTTGTTCTAGTAGACGTGGACAAGTAGCTCGAGCACCTGAGGTAATGTTTTATAAATATTCATAAAATAACATAATACATTTTTTCAAAATATCATATCTTAATAATTTGTATGGTGGTAACTTAGCCAAATTATCAACTTTTGACAATTTTACATTATTCTTGTAGATCTTTGTTGCAACTATTACCTTTCTGAATTCTACTACATCATTTTAAGATCACAATGACCTTGTTACACCATATGTGAGCATTACATTAATATTTAACACCTTTTAATCCATGAACCCCCAAATTGACCTTTTAGACCAATTGTGCCAATAAGGCATTATATAGCATCTCATTACATAAAGTGACCCTTAGGCCATGTAAACATGTGAAATGGCTTTTATTGATCTCATTACATCCACAAATCAACTTTGATGGTCTTTGTTTAGTCTTCCCCTTCTAGGGTCTTCTAGGTGACCATGTCTTCCTTCTTGCTCCCTTGGTTCTCTACACCATATTGTATTGTTGATTTGATGTATTGGTGTATTAGTGTATGTTTGTTTATTATTGCTTTATGGTCAAAGAATTTGTTCTAATGTAATTCAACTAAAGGAATTCATAAAAGGATAGTACTCCCTCAAGTAATTAGGTTGAACACAAAGGCTTCAACAAAGATCCCTAGCTTTTGGTAACATAGACATCATACTTTTGAACAAGTTCACTTCCTTGTCCATCCATCATGAATCAAACTGATTTGAGCTCCCACCCTCCATCCTTGGAATCAATTCAACCAAATACGAACTCATACATATACTCATACCCTAACCAATCACTTATTGGCTTTTGAATCGACCTTGAACATCATCTGGAACATCCAACCATTATTCTTTTATTCTTATTTCTTGTTCAAAATCATGAATACAATCTCTGATTGTTCACTGATTGTGAATGTCCTCAATCCTTCAATACACCTCCATGGCCTTCTAAAGACTCCCAACATATAACTTCTAAGACACCCCAAGAACCCCTCAACTTATCACAAGGTCCTTATCCTATCGCTCAAAGCACATTCACTTGCTAGTTCAGTAAACTCTACTCTCTGGCATTTCATTATCATACTAGGACAGTCCCCATATACTAGTCTATATCTTCACCATATACAAGAACCCCTCTACACCCTAGGTTCATAAGCACCCCAAATATTTTCATCACTGCCCATACCATCTACTCTCAACCTAAAAGCACTCCAAATCCCCCCATGCTAAGGGTAAACACTGTTGGAAATAAAGGAATGGTGTGTACTAAGAGGGGAGGGGTGAATCAGTACCCTTAACATTTTTTTTTCAATTAACCTTTATCCTTTAGTAATCAATTCTTTGAATTACCGACCATATGTGCTATTATATCTTTATGCATGTAATATCAATTCATAAACATAATTTGCATGTAAACATCATAGAAACATTCATGAAATGTATTGACACATGACACAAGATTTGGTAATGCAAAAAACCCCTGTTAGAAGGTAAAAATTGTGGTGGGGATGAAACCCACAAAACTTCACTATCTGCAGAATGGAAGGGGCCAGTTAAGGCTTACAAGTTTGATCACTTCTGATGATCTTACCCTGTTAGGAGTAACATGTTTAGACTAGTTAAGGTCTACTTTGTTAAGAGCTTTAGCAACACTGTTTAGTCTGCACTTGGTTAAGAGATTTACAAAATGATTGTTAAATCCACCTTCTTAAAGGATTTCTTCTATTTTTTACACTTGTTAGAATGTATTCAAAAATACTTATTGACCTTAGTATATGCAATCTAGGATTACTGAGTATAGATCCATTAAACTTTACATGTATTTTTATCACCTATAGTGATTGATCAATACCTCTTTTATGCTTGGTAACCTTGAATCTAGTTCTTGATAAACTATTTCATCTTTTGTTGTCCCTCTGCATAAAATGCTGTCTCTGATACATAGATGTGCTCCTCGGCTACAATCATCATCACATCTTCTTGTTCTAATTGATTACACATCTATTTATACAATGAATTTGACCTAAATAAGTTTCACATTTTTCAATGATAACTCTATGATCAAAGGTTTACAACTTGACCTTGATCTCCTAGCTGGCATGTTTTCAATTAGTTAGAATGATTAAAACAATTACAATTACATTGCTTTTCCCTCAAGAAATGGATTTAAAGATGTGCTTTAAAGCTAAATATAAAACTTAAGTGTTTTATCTGATGTATAAGTCAGATCCACATTTCTCAGAATATAATTGTCTCTCGGTAGATTGGTGCTCGGGTTGCTCTTTAGTCTATTTGTTGGTGTAGACTATAAACTTGTTTGTCGGGTTCCTCTTGTGAATTGTGTTGTTGGTTTACACAGTGATCTATCTTGTCGGGTTCTTCTATACTTAACATTTTTGGTGACCTCTATTTACTGCTGTTTCAGATTGCATTAAAAACCTATCTTTCGGTGATCATGTACCGATGGCTCAAAACTTGTTTCCTTTGCATACTAATGGAAAAATATGATCACGAATCTCCCCCTTTGACATTAGTATAAAAAATTGATATGTGCAAAACTAAAATGTTTAGTATATACACCAACCATGTGTTCACCTTGTCAATTATGACTCCCCCTATGTGCATGCCGGTATAGTATAGGTACATGTATATACACTTGCCTTTATACTATTTCTTCCTTTCACCTTATTTTCCCCTTTTATTTTCTCTGTCACATATTATTTCCCCATTTTTTGATAATAAGGAAAAAGGTGTAATACTTACAACTTGTCAAAGATGTCGAAATTGGAGTTTTGCATGTCTTCCATCATTTTCTCCCACTTCTCCTTAAGGTATTCAAGGGTCATGATCTCCAATGTGATCCTTGCATGCATATGATATATGCTTTCTATCACAGACATTTTCGGGGTGGAAATCAATGTTCTTGTCGATGTCATATGCTATTGCAGTAATGTAAGATTCGATAAAAGTAGAGCTTGAAGCTCGGTAACCCCATCTCTGAATTTTGATTCTGCCTCTAATATGTCTAGTCTCAACCTTATAGCTTCCATAGTCTTTTCATAATGCAAATTGATTGCATTGTCATTGGTGTTAAGACTCTGTGCACTAGCATTTAGATCTGCATCTATCTGTGCAATCTTCTCACTATTTTCGTTAGTGAATTGCTCTATTGTGCATAACTTTTGAACTAAGTTTATAGCTTCTGAAATGAGTGGTTCCAATTCATTGACAAGTTCAGATAGCTTTACCTTATTCTCGGCTACTTCTTGGCTGATTTTCTCTGTCAATTTGTATTGATACTTTTTCTCTGCACGTTCTTCTATTGATTTCTCTGCATCCACATTCTGTGATGTGATGGCTTCGGTAAGAACGACTAATTGATCAAGCATAGAAGCATTTTGATCAATGTTGGTATTAGGTACAATCTGCAAAATTATTTCCTTGGTTGTCTCTAGTACTTGTGTGTCCTTTGTCTCCCTTTTAATCTTATCTTGGATAGCTTTCCTTTTACAAAGTTCAACATACTTTGTGAGTGATTCTGGGTCCAATATCCTTGGATCACAGGCTGGTATTTCAATTAGCTCATCCATTGTAACTGGATTCTTATTCTTTTTCTTCTTCTTCTTTGAAAGTGTGGTGGAAGCACTTGTATGCAGTACCATAGAAAGTTCCTTTGCTTGGTCTGATGTACTTGATGAAGGCTTTGGAGGTGTTATGCCTTTTATCTACTTCTTGGTGTCTACCTGTCAGTTTGGTGTGGATGTCTCCATATCAACCTTAGCTTTATTTGCAACATCTCCTTCAGTATCCTTAAGAGTGGCATCACCTTGCTTCTCTTCTTCACCTTTATCTTTCTGCTCTCTATCTATTTCTTTCTATTCTCCATTTGTTACATTCTGTTCATTAGTTGTGTTTTTCTGTTCCTCTTCACCCTTATCTTCAGATATGCTTGCATCATTGTTAGGTGACTTCTCCTTTTCTGATATGATATTGATAGCTTGTATCAATAATGACATTTGGCCTGGTATGTTAATTTGTGCAACATCATTTTTTGTGTCCTGTTCCTTGTATTTCTCGGAGGTAGCAATGACATCTTCATCTGCCTTTACTTCATCGGTAGGATCTTCAGTGATATCTATTATTGTCACATCTTGGATTGTGACATCAATTTTTCTTCTAATGACTGCAAGATCTGAGGTATGTCATCCATTTCTTTTCTTGCTTTTGTGTTCAATTCAACTGAAGTGACATCCTCTGCATCATTTATAAGAATGTTTTCAGGGCTCAGGGTAGCCTCTTTTTCTTCATTGTGAGGCTTGTCAGTGAGTTCTAATACTCTCTCGGGGATTTTATCCTCCTTAGGTACATTGAGTATTTTTTTCCAAGCCTCCTCATTTTCTTTTTCAATCTCAATGAAGTTTCCATGTAGCACTTTGTAAGCTCTCAATTTTGCTGAGAACTTCTTTGAATGTAACTTCATCATTTCTTAAATTTCTTCCATTTTGGACTCAGGTGGTATAAAATAAACTAGGGATCTTTCCCTTATCCATTTTTTAGAATTCAATGCAAATGTCCACCTTGCCGATAAGTTGTCATAAAGTTCTTGTGGCATCAATTTATCAAGTTGTACTAGTACCTATTTGAATGTGATCATTTCTTGAATGATTGCATCTTCAATATTTTTCTGATCATTGAGTGATAAGGTTAGCCATTGTCTAACCTTAGGATGTGATATGCCACCTTTGTTAGCAATTGATGCAGCAATTTCATCAATTGAATTGGCAACTTTATTCTTTGCAGGTTGGGTTGCTTGTTCATTTTCATCCTGCTCAGTGTCTTCCTTATCATCCTTGCTTCAGATTAGTCTCTTTCTCCTCTTAGGTTCTGATGTTTGCCTAGTTTGAGACTTCCTCTTGTAAGTCCTCACCTATCCTTTCTTAACCGGTGATGAACTTGCATCTTTTGTAGTTTGACTCCTTGTCCATGATGCAACAGTAGTTCTTGGCTTCATTGGGGGTGGAGCATTAGAATCTATTGATTCAGAGTCACTCACTTGTTCACCTTCACCGACAGGTGACTGTCCCTCAGTTTCTTCAGTTTTTTCTCTGTCTTCTTGATTTACCGACATCTTTATCTTAAGTGTCTTTACCATTTTATCCTTCTTTCTGTCAATTGTCTTCACTACTAGGCCAATCTTTATACTTGCCTTAGCCTCTTCATAGGTTCCAAACCTTGGTAATGATTTGTCTAATCGTTCATTTAAAAATCCTTCAATAATATTGGTGGCTTGATCTATTTTGATTTCATAGTCAAGTGGGGCTAACCATGATGTCCTCAGTACAGCTGGTTTGATCAATGTTGTATCAGTGTCCACCATAAAACAAATATCAGCTTTGTATTTTTCTACCAATTATTCTGGTATCCTCATTCTTTTATGCATTCTGTCCTTAAATCCAGTGGAATATTCATCCATAACTGATGTAAATTTGTCACCTAGTGACTTAGTGGATTCACTAATTTGAATTATCACTGGTCAGGTAGTATCCTAGTTGACATTACCAATAGATGGGAAAAAGTCTTGAAAGTAGAAAAATATGCACATTAGGAGTGAACCAAACTTACATGAGTTAGATTTCATTGATCTAATGGTCCTCATGTTCTCCTCCAGTTGCTTCATTAGGAGCTCAGATAAATCCAACTGTAATTCCTTCTTTACAATCTTGTGTGCAGTGTCTACTACTCCACTTGCAATGTTATTCATTCTACTGGCTTGGAATATCTTGTATCCCAATACACATGCACCAAATTTTAGTTCTGGATCTTTGATGTAATTTACCTTCAATCCTCTGGCATCCCATTCTGTACCTTTCATTTTATCAATCTCGCGGCGAGAAGGGTGTTTAAGCACCTTGGCCTTGTCGGTTATAGGATAACCAGTCACTACGTGTATCACATCCCTAGTGATCTATTTTGGCTCATCCAGCCACATCTTCTGGTCATGCACTCTATTTAGCACTATCCTGATCCATTCAGTTTAAAAGTCCTTCAGGAACATTAGGGAATTTTTCATCCCTTTGACCTCAATGTGTCTATGCTCATCTTTGATATTTTCGTCTGTGCAAAGCTTCTTGTAAGCTTGTTCGACCTCAAGATCTTCTATCTCATCGATCTTGCAATATATGTATGACCTGACATCCTCTACGAGAAAAACCTTAGGTGGTATGCTTGAGAATGCTCCAACGTCGTCAGGTTGCGAAGCAACCTCTAGACAAAACTTGTAATGTGGCTCCTCACAGGTGGAGTTCTTGATCAGTTTGACCTTGTTGTCTTTGGAATTCTTGATCTTGGTTACACGGGATGTGGTTGCCATGATTTTGCAAATTTTAGGGCTTTTTCGTAAAACAAACAGTGAGCTCATTGATTCTAGTTACTTACTTATTCTAATGTAGCTGTTAAAGATCGGAATATGTCATAGTACCTGTGAAGGTTCTCGTGAATATCTCTGCAATATTTTCACCTTTGGTTGCTATGCTTCGTTCTACTCTTTGATCTCAAATGTTGGTGAATGAAATGAGGTCTCCATCATCCTTTTATAAACGGTGCCCTAAGTGGCACATTAAATGCTTTACCTACTTTTCAAGTGTCGAATACAGAGTCACTTGGGTAACATGCCAACTTCATTCTCCGTGAGAACAAGATGCTTGGGGTAACCGTCAACTCACTTGACCTTTCACATGTATACCGATGGTGCTCGGTATGAATAGAAAAGACTTGTTGTCTTTTACATTGATTACCGATGATGCTCGGTTTACACTAGCAACTTAGCTTTTGTATGTTCACTGACGCTTTTCAGTATGCATTGACTGACGTGATTGAATTCATAAATTCATAATAAGTAATAGCATATTGCATCTTTAATCATGCAAGTTTGGCATATTATCAATGTATAATGGAACTGATGCAAAATATAACTTGGTATAGTGCAGTTCCATACTTACTTGTTCTACTTAGGTGGGGGTGGTGATATCACCAAATCCATTGGACAAGGTGTCACCTATTGTATTTCTTGGTCCAACATCATCAATGTTTGTATCTTTCCTCCACATTTTGTTTCTCATTCTTCTGATATCTTCAATGGTGTTTCCATTGGGAAAAGTGCTTGTCTCTGTCACTCAGTCTCTGCAGTCCTTGCTTAGATGACCGATCCTATGACAGTGTAAGCATGCCATTCTGGGGTTAGTCCAACTTCTAGACCTTCTTATCCATTTTCTCATGCAATTTGCAGCTATGTGACAAAATCTACCACATGTTGTGCAATTTGCCCATGCATTGTAATCCCAAACATATGAATTACCAACTATTTTCGGTTGATAAGCATTTTCTTGTTCTTTGGGCTTCCATGCTTGCCTTTTCTTTTTCCCGCATTCAAGAGATGTGTGACCATGCATTTTACAAGTAGGACAATATTTTTCCATGTAGGTTTCCTTCTTTGGTTGTTTCACCTTATATTTACATTGATATGCTTTATGTCCTTTATTGTTACAGTTATAATAATTTCCTATGAATGTAGATGTGGATTTAGGAATACCTTTAATTTTGCTTCTACAAACATTTGATGTGTGGCCTGGTTTTCCACAGTGATTGCATGAATTCTTCCTTGGTCTTGGATTTGTGTAGACATCTTTTTGATCATCTTTGTATGGTGATTCTCCATGCTCGGTATTGATGACATAAAGATTTTCCATTAGTATACAAAGAGAAAACAATTGTAATAAACCATCAGTTACACTACACCAAAAGTTGGGTTTTTAGTTCAAACTGAAATTGCTAAGCAAGGAGAAACCCGATGACACTGTTTTGAAGTGTAAACTGAAAGTGCAACCCAAACATGATAAAGTGGAACTCGACAGGAGTAAATTGATAGTGGAACCCAACAAGGAGGATATAGTACAAACCAAGAGAAAAAACAAGAGAGGAACCCGATAGACAATTCAACAAAGGAATACTGAAAGAAATTCAAACTGATTTCAGAGAAAACCGAGCATCAAACACTAAAAGTCAGTTATATCTCGAGAAAAGTGGATCTAACTTCCACGTCAGATAAAATAGCTATATTCTATTTATAGAGTTTTGATTTCTTTTAAATCCATTTCTTGAGGAACAAGAAACATTATTGTAATTGTTTTAATTAGTCTAACTGATTAAAAACATGCAGACTAGGAGATCAAGGTCAAGTTGTAAACCTTTGATCATAGAGTTAGTTTTGTAATATGTGAAACTTAATTAAGTCATTCTATGTTATAAATAGATATTGTAATAATTCTTTTAAAGAGGATGAGAGGATGATTGTAGCCAACAAGCACATCTATGGATCAGACTAAGAGTTTCAAGAACCAGAACAACAAAAGATGAATTTGGTTATCAAGAACCAAGAACAAAGGCTACGAGCAACAAAGGTATTAATCCATCACATTAGGTGATACAATTATACATGTGATCTTTAATGGATTTGTAATCAACAATTGTTAGATTGCATACACTCAGGCCAATGAGTATTTTTGTCTGCATTCTAACAAGTGTAGCAAATAGAAGAAATCCTTTCAAGAAAGGTGGATTTAACTATCCTATTGTAAATCTCTTAACCAAGTGCACACTAAACAGTGTTGCTAAAGATCTTAATAGAGTAGACCTTAACCAGTCTCCACATAATACTCCTAACATGGTAGATCATTAGAAGTGATCAAATTATAAGCCTTAATTGACCCCTTCCAATCTGCAGATAGTGAAGATTTTGTGGGTACCATCCCCACCGTAGTTTTTACCTTCTAACAGGGGTTTTCTGCATTACCATATCTAGTGTTACAAGTCAATTACTTTCATAAATGTTTCTATTAATGTTTACATGTTTGTTAAAGTTTATGAATTGATATATCTTACACAAAGATAGTATAGAATAGATGGTTGGTTATACAATTGATTACACAATGGATAAATCTTAAGGAGATAAAAGTTTTAGAGGTACTGCTTCACCCCTCCCCTCTAAGTACACACTTCCCATTATTTCCAACAATTAGTATCCGAGCTAGATCTCTTATTTGAAAAGTTTAAAGACTTAAGAGAAAAGATCATACAATGGAGAAGTACATGCTTGACAAAAGTATTGAGAATCAGAAGATATAAATTCAGATCTTCTATGAGTAGTATAAAGAAGCTAGAATCAAGATGAGAAAACTCCTAGATGAAAGAAGGATTATGGCATCTCGCTGTAATGAAACATATTACTATGAATAAGAGATACCAGATCTATTTGAGTCTTCCAGATCTACAACTAGCAAAGAACCAGACACATCAGAAGAAAGCATCTCAAGTCTGAATGAAATCAATCAACATCCGGCTAGACAAGTGAAATCTCTACAAATCGGTCAAGAGACATAGATGGTAAGAATGATTGATGTCATGAACAATTCTAGACAAGCTGAGCAAGAGAGAACAATAGCTATTGATGATAGAAGGAAGATTATTGAAAAGCTACAAGAAAAAGAGTCAGAAATACAAAGATTTACAGTACATCATCATAATATTACAAATCATATTATTCTTTTGAGTCAAGAGGCAAACAAAATGAATACATAACTCATTGAAAGAATAGAAGCTATCAGTGAGCTAAGGGAAGAAAATGAAAAGCTGAAACAAGAAGTAAGAATTCAACAGTAGCATAATCAATTAATCAAGAGAGATGAAGAAAGCAATACAAGGATGGATGATTTTCTTGATGGACAAAGGAGAGCCAACAACAACATCAGACTAGGCTATACCGAGAATGGAGAATCACCCAATCAAGCTGATGCAAAGAATGTCTATGCAAATCCAAGAACAAGAAATCTGACATGAAATCACTGTGGAAAGAAAGGCCACACATCAAATGTTTGTAGGAGAAAAATGAAAGGTATTCCTAAATCCACATCTTCATTCATAGGAATTTTTTTATAAATGTAACAAGAAAGGACATAAAGCATATGAATGTAAATCTGAGATGAAACAACCTAAGAAGAAAACCTACATGGACAAATACTGTCCTACTTGCAAAATGCATGGGCACACAACTCTTGAATGCTGGAAGAAGAAAAAGCAAGCATGGAAGCCTAAAGGTCAAGAAACTGCCTATCAACCGAAAAGAGTCAGTAACAAGTATGTTTGGGATTACAACACTTGGGAAAATTGTACAACATGTGGAAGATTTGGTCAGATAGCTACAAACTGTATGAGACAATGGAAAAAAAAGTCTAGAGGCTGGACTAACCTTGGAATGGCATGTCTACACTGTCATAAAGTTTGTCATCTAAAGAAAGACTGCAAAGACCAAATAACAGAGACCAACTCCTTTGCAAATGGAAACACGATTGAAGACATCAAGAAGATGAGAAACAAAATGTGGAGGAAAGATACAAACACTGATGAAGCTGGACTGAGCAATGCAATTGGTGACACCTTATCCAATGGATCTGGTGACATCACCACCCCCACCTAAGTAGAAAAAGTAGGTATGGAAAAGAATTATACCAAGTTATACTTTGCATCAGTTACATTATACATAGTTAATATACCAAATCAACATGATTAAAGATGCACTATGGTATTACTTGTTCTAATTCTGTAAATTCAATTTCATCAGTTAATACATACTGAAATGCATTAGTATACATACAAAGCAAAGTTGCCTACACTTCCTAAGAATCATCGGTTAACACATAAAGGCTAAGTTGCTAGTGTAAACCGAGATCTGTCGGTAATCATGTGAGTTGACAAAGTTGTCTTTGCCATACACCGAAATCCGTCGATGAACATAACAAGTTAACAAGTTGCCCCAAAGCATCACATGGTCATTGAAAGAGAAGTAAGTGTATCACCCAATGACTCCATCTTCACACACTGAGAAGTTGTTGAGAATTAATGAATTGACTTAGGGCAAAGTCTATAAATAGACAATGGAAGGGTTTCATTTTCACCAAGCGATTAGAGCAAAGCGACAAGAGGGAAACCAGAGCATGAAGCAACAACATTGCAAAGTGACTCCAACTCGATTCACAACACTCCAAAATATTGCTTACAACTAAAAAGTTAAAATTAAGTACCAACATAAACTGAGAACTCTATTTATCCTTTACGGGAAAGCCCTAATTTTAAAATCAATGACAACTACATCAAGAACCGCTAGGCTTAAGAGTGTTAAGAAGAACAAGATCAATCTTATCAAGAACTCAACCTATGAGGAACCACATTATAAGATATGCCTAGAGGTTGCCTCGCAACCCAAAAATGCTAGAGCATTCTCAAGAATACTAGCTAGGGTTTTGCTTGTCGAAGACGTGCGAGCATATATTCACTGCAAGATGGCAGAAATTGAAGACCTAGAAGTTGAAAAAGATTTCAAGAAGCTTTGTAACAATGATGGCACTATCAAGGATGAGCACACACACATCAAGGTAAAAGGGATCACAAATGTCCTATGGTTCCCGAAAGAGTTTAAGACTGAATGGATTTGGTTATTATTGAGCAGGATACATGACCGAAAGTTATGGCTGGATGAGCCAAAAGTGGTAACAAGGGATGTTATACACACTGTCACCAGTTATCCCATAACCGATAAGGTAAAGGCACTGAAGCACCCACGTAAAATTGAAATTGAGAAGAATACCAAAGCTACATGGGATGGAAGAGGACTAAGAGTATACACCATCAATGATGATGAACTAAAATTTGGAGCATGAGTCTTAGGATACAAGTTCTTTTAGGCTAGCAGGATGAACAACATTGCATTTAGAGAAGTGGATACAGGTTTCAAGATTGTCAAGAAGGGATTGCAGTTGGGTCTGTCAGAACTGCTACTAGGACAATTGGAAAAGAACATGAAGACCATAAGAAATGCAAAGTCAAATTTATGTAAGTTTGGTTCTCTGATAATGTGCATATTCTTTTATTTCCAAGAATCTTTCCCATCTATAGGAAATATGCAATGGGGAAAAACAAGACCAGTGACCATATAGACTAGTGAGTTCATAAAACCACTAGGAGATAACTTTGAGTTAGTCATGGATGAATACTTTACTGGATTCAAGGATAGAATGCAGAAGAGAGTAAGGATCCTAGAACAGCTAATTGAAAAATTCAAGACTGATATATGTTTTATGGTAGACACTGACTATACATACATCAAGCCAGCTGTACCAAAAATATCATGGCTATCTCCACTTGAATATGAGGTGAACATAGATCAAACATCTAATGCAATTGAGGCATTAATAAATGAGCCATTAGACAAAACAAAACCTAAGTTTGGAACTTATGAAGAAGCAAAAGAAAGGATTAAAACTATATTGGTTGTGAAGAAGATTGATAGGAAGAAAGACAAGATGGTCAAGAATTTGAAGAAAAGACTGTCGGTAACATAAGAGGAAACTGAAAAGATAGAAGAAACTGAGGAATAGTCACCCATCGATGAAGCTGAGAAGGAGAGTGACTCAGAGTCAACAGAGTCAGACACACCACTACCTCCACCAGCTAAGAAGCCAAGGACTACTGCTGCTACAAGGAAAATGATTCAAATAGCCAAGGATGCAAGTCCTTCAAGAATAAAGAAAGGTCAAGGACATATAAGAGAAAAACTCCAACCAAAAATACCACAACACCAAAGAGGAGAAGGAAACTAATCCTAAATAAGGAAGACATAGAGGACACAGACGAATCTGTCCAAATAGAAAAGACTAAGATTCCTGAAACTATTGATGAGATATGTGAATCAATTGCAAAAAGAGGTGGCTTAACCGACACCAAGGTAAGAAAGTGGCTAACATTAGAGCCCAATCATCAAAACAAGGTTGAGGAAGCACTGATAAAAGTAATGATAAACTTCAAATATGTACCAGTACAATTTGATGAAAAAATGCCAAAAGCACTACATGAAAGATTATCTGCCAGATGGAATTATGCATTAAAGAATGAAAATAAGATAAGGGAAAGATTCCTAGTTTCTCTTATGCCTCCCTACTAAAAAATGGAAGAAATACAGGAGATGATGGAGAAACATACAAAGGAGTTATCACCCAAGATGAGAGCTTACAAAGTTCTACAGGGAAAGCTTATAGAGCTAGAAAATGATAGTAACAAAATTTGGAGTAAAATACTCAATCGACCTACTAAGGAGGCAAGCCCCGAACAAATTACTATCACTGATGTAGAATTGGACAAAGAAGAATTGAACACAATAGGAAACAAGGATATGGATGTTGTTGATGAAACATGGCCAGAAAATATTGTGGATAATACAGTTATTGACATCACTGATGATCCTTCAAATGAAATTCAGAAAGATGAAGATGTCACTGTTGTCAAGGACCAAACCAAAAAATAGGACACTAAAATTGATGTTGCACAGGTACACATACCGGGCCAGATGCCATTATTGATTCAAGAAATCAATATAATCTCACAGAAGGAGAAGTCCCCTAAAGAAGCAATCATACCCGAGGATGCAAGAGAAGGAGAATAGAAGGATACAACCGATAAACATGTAGTCATCGGTGGAGAACAAAAAGATGGTGATCAAAATGTTACAAATATAGATCACACACAACAAATAGATGGAGAAAAAATAGAAAAATACGCACAAGTGAAAGATGCAAATGAGGTGCAAATAAAGAAAGGTGAGAAAGTTAAGACAGTTGATACCATGCCGAAGGACACCAAAGGCGAAGCTGCAGAAACACCAAAGGTTGATAAGGAGACATCCTCAGAGAACCGACAGGCAAACACCGAGCATCAAGAAAAAGGTACAACACCACAAAATCCTTCCTCTAGCACATCAGACCAAGCATAGAAGCTGGCTTTGGTTTTACATACAAGTGCACCACAAAAGAAAAATAAGAAAACAAAGAAGAACAAGTTGGAAGTCACACTTGATTAGATCATAGAAATACTGAAATGTGACCTAGCTACATTAGATTTTGAATCAATCCAAGAATATGGAGAAATATGTCAGAGAAAAGCACTACATGAAAATCTCAAGAAGGAGCACCGAGAATCCATAGTACTGTAAAATACAAGGGATATCTTGAACCAGATAGTTCTTGACATTGATGTTGATCACAATGCACCAATCTTAGATCAACTAGCCATCCTCATCGATGCCATCACAACACAAAATGTTGATGTAGAAAAGGCTATTGAGGAGCGAGCTGAGAAAAAATTTCAATACAAGCTGACAGAAAAGATCAGCCAAGAAGTGGCAGAAAATAAGGTAAAGCTTTCAGAGTTATCAAATGAATTAGATCCAATAATTACTGAAGTTGTTTGCTTAATCCAAAATCTATGCAGCTTAGAGAACTTTACAAAGGATAACAATGACAAGATTGCAAAGATCGATTCCGATCTGAATGCAAGTGCACAAAGTCTAACCATAGATGGAAATGCAATCAAATTGCATTATGAGAAGATCATTGAGATCAAACGATTAAGACAAGAACTTTGGGAAGCAGAATCATAGTTTAGAGAAGAGGTTGTCGAGATACAGTCTCTACTATTACCAAACCTCACACTTCTGCAACAACATATAAGTTTAGCAAGGCAACTTATTGCAACCCATGAGATGTTTGTAGTAGACAACATCTATGACATGCATGCCTGGATCACATTAGAGAATATGGCTCTTGAACATATAAAGGAGAAATGGGAGAAGATGATGGAGGAAATGAAGTCCTCTCACTTTTATATTTTTGATAAGCTATAGGTATACACCTTTGCCCTTACTATCAAAAAAGGGGGAAAAGGAAATGATATGTACAAAGGATATAATAAAATGGGGAAAAGGAAATTATAGCACAGAGTGAATAGGAAGAGATAGTATAAAGACAAAGTGTATATACACATATACTATACTATACTGACATATGCATAGGGGAGTCATGAAATGACTAAGTTAATATACAAGGTGTACGTACTATAAACTTTGTTAAGTATTCTGCACATATCAGTTTTTGATACTAATGTCAAAGGGGGAGATTGATGACATAAAGTTTTGCCATTAGTATACAAAGAGAAAATAGTTGTAATAAACCATCGGTTACACTACATTGAAAGTCAGGTTTTCAGCTCAAAATGAAATTTCTAAGCAAGGAGAAACCCGATGACACACTTTTGAAGTGTAAACCAAAAGTGCAACCCGAACATGATAAAGTGGAAACCGACAAGAGTAAAATGATAGTGGAACCCGACGAGCAGGATACAGTAAAAACCAAGAGAAAAAATAAGAGAGGAACCTGACAAACATTTCAACAAAGGAACACCGAAAGACAGTCAAACTGATTTCAGAGCTAACTAAGCATCAGACACCGAAAGTTAGTTATATCCCAAGAAAAGTGGATTTGACTTCCACGTCAGATAAAACAACTATATTCTATTTATAGAGTTTTTATTTGTTTTAAATCCATTTCTTGAGGAACAAGAAACATTGTTGTAATTGTTTAATCAGTCTAACTGATTAAAAGCATGCAGACTAGGAGATCAAGGTCAAGTTGTAAACCTTTGATCATAGAGTTAGTTTTGTAATACGTGAAACTTAATTAGGTCAATCTATGTTATAAATAGATGTTGTAAACATTCTTTTAAATAGGATGAGAGGATTATTGTAGCAAAAGAGCACATCTATGGATCAGACTTGGATTTTCAAGAAGTAGAACAACAAAAGATGAATTTGGTTATCAAGAACCAAGAACAGAGGCTACCGAGAAACAAAGGTATTAATCCATCACATTAGGTGATACAATTATACATGTGATTTGTAATGGATCTATAATTAGAAATTGTTAGGTTGCATACACTCAGGTCAATGAGTATTTTTTTCTGCATTCTAACAAGTGTATCAAATAGAAGAAATCCTTTCAAGAAAGGTGGATTTAACAATCCTATTGTAAATCTCTTAACTGAGTGCACACTAAACAGTGTTGCTAAAGCTCTTAACATAGTATACCTTAACCAATCTCCACATAATATTACTAACAAGGTAGATCATTAGAAGTGATCAAATTGTAAGCCTTAATCGACCCCTTCCAATCTGCAGATAGTGAAGATTTTTTGGGTGCCATCCCCATCGTAGTTTTTACCTTCTAACAGGGGTTTTCTGCGTTACCATATCTTGTGTTCTGAGTCAATTAATTTCATAAATGCTTCTATGAATGTTTACATGTTTTTTAAATTTTATGAATTGATATATCTTACACAAAGATAGTATAGAATAGATGGTTGGTTATACAATGGATTACACAATGGATAAAGGTTAAAAGAGATAAAAGTTTTAGAGGTACTGATTCACCCCTCCCCTCTTAGTACACACTTCCCATTATTTCCAATAGGTATACCCTAGTCCGGTATTATTGTTGAATCTTCTTTGTCCATCCAGAAAATCATCCATTTTTTGGTACTTTCTTCATCTTTCTTGATCATATCATTGTGTTGTTGCTGAATTTCTACTTCATGCTTCAGTATTTCATTTTATTCTCTTAGCTCACCAATAGATTTCAATTTTCCATTGAGTTCTATGTTCATTTGGTTTTCCTCCTGACTCATAAGAATAATTTGATTGGTGATCTCATCATGATGTTCAGTAAGTCTTTGTATTTCTGATTCTCTCTCTTGTAGCTTTGCAATGATCTTCCTCTTTTCATCAATAGCTAGTGTTCTTTCTTTCTTAGCTAGTCTAGCATTATTCATAACCTCAATCATCCTTACCATCTGTGTCTCTTGACTGATTTGCAGTATCTTTACTTTCTCTTTCATATGTTGATTGACTTCATTCAAACTTGTGATGCTTCCTTCAGATGTGTCTGATGTATTGCTAGATGTAGATCCTGATCACTCAAACAAATCAGGCATCTCTTCTTCATGATAGTTTTTTCATTACAACGAGATGCCTTAACCTTTCTTTCATCTAGTAGTTCTCTCATCTTTATTCTAGCTGCTTTGTATTGCTCATAGAAGATCTATATCTCTAACTTCTTATTCTCAATACTCTTGTCTAGCTTATACCTTTCCATTGTATGGTCTTTTCTCTCAAGTGATATAAACTTTTCTAAATAAGAGATCTAGCTCTGATACCAATTGTTGGAAATAATGGAATGGTTTGTACTTAGAGGGGAGGGGTAAATAAGTTTCCTTAAATTTTTTTGTCAATTAACCTTTCTCCTTTAGTAATCAATTCCTTGCATTACCGACCATATGTGCTATTTTATATTTCTGCATGTAATATCAATTCCTAAACATAATTTGCATGTAAACATTTATAGAAACATTCATGAATTGTATTGACACATGACACAAGATTTGGTAACACAATAAACCCCTGTTAGAAGGTAAAAAATGCAGTGGGGATGAAACCCACAAAAAATCACTATCTACAGAATGGAAGGGGCCGGTTAAGGCTTACAAGTTTGATCACTTCTGATGATCTTACCCTGTTAGGAGTAACATGTTTAGACTGGTTAAGGTCTACTCTATTAAGAGCTTTAGCAACACTATTTAGTGTGCACTCGGTTAAGAGATTTACAAAAGGATTGTTAAATCCACCTTCTTAAAGGATTTCTTCTATTTGCTACACTTGTTAGAATGTAGTAAAAAATACTTATTGACCTGAGTATATGAAGTCTACATTTTCTGAGTACAGATCCATTAAAGTTTACATATATATTTATCACCTATAGTGATTGATCAATACCTCTATTCTGCTCAGTAGCCTTGAATCTGCTTCTTGATAACCTATTTCATCTTTTGATGTCCCTCTGCATAAGACTGTCTCTAATCCATAGATGTGATCCTTGGCTACAATCATCATCACATCTTCTTGTTCTGATTGATTACAGATCTATTTATACATTGAATTTGACCTAAACAAGTTTCACATTTTTCAATGATAACTCTATGATCAAAGGTTTACAACTTGACCTTGATCTCCTAGTTTGTATGTTTTCAATCAGTTAGACTGATTAAAATAATTACAATTACATTGCTTGCCTCTCAAGAAATGGAATTAAAGATGTTCTTTAAAGCTAAATATAAAACTTAAGTATTTTATCTGACGTGTAAGTCATATCCACAATTCTCAGAATATAATTGTCTCTCGGTAGACTGGTGCTCGGGTTTCTCTTTAGTATGTCTATCGGTGTAGACTATAAACTTGTCTACTGGGTTCCTCTTGTGAATTGTGTTGTCAGTTTACACAGTGATCTGTCTTGTTGGGTTCCTCTATACTTAACATTTTTGGTGACCTCTATTTACTGTTGTGTTGGGTGAAAACCTGTCTTTTGGTGATCATGTACCGATGGTTCAAAACTTGTTTCCTTTGCATACTAATGGAAAAATATGGTCATCAAACACTCTAAAACATACTCACTGTCAGGCTACAACAGTCCTATTACCTGCTACAAAAGTGGTCCTAACCTCTGACCTCCATGAATATAATCTAGACCATCCTTCTCTAACTTGACTACAAATTTGTTAAATAATAGTCTTGTGTATGAAAGAAGAGAAATTTTTTCTATTGTAATAATGGTTCGTAAAATTTGTTTATAAACTTGTGATAATAGAGTTGTGGAGCATAAGCATTTGTGGAACTCAAGTGAATCATAATCTTGATTGTAAACTATTACTTATATTTATTTGGTTTTTTATAGGGCTTGTCAGGGGCTCAGATTTCTGAGACTGATTATGTCACCCTTTCTGCCATTGATTTTGGCTTACAGAGCTATGTGGTATCATATTTTGCACACCTCTTGTTTATAGTTTTAATTGAACCCATGCGGTATCTTATTATTTCTCTTATGTTAATTTTTTTTTGTTAGTCTACCCCACCAAGCTTGAGGTCATTAGGAAAGAGGAAGAAATCACCAGGGACACTGAAACAAAAAAAAGGTAATTAAGTCCAATTTAAGTATGTTTGTTGAAATGTATTATGAACATTTAAATGTAGTCTATATTGATGAATGCACTTGACTTGTTTATTTTATACATGTAGAATCAATTGGGTTTCACTGAACTAATGAATGTACTAAACACTGCTGATGTTCAAGAGAGGGAGGATGTAACATTTTTCCATATTTACTTTCAATCACATTCTCGTTTGTTCAAAATATTTTAGAAATCATGTTCCTCTATTAGTATGTCATTTTCTATGAATTTTCATACAAGAATTTGTCATAGCTTCCTCAGATGAGGTGAATCCTCATATGAGTATAGTAGAGCCATCTGAGATTATGGTATGTATTTGTTATATATACATGTTAAACATTTTTGTTTAGAGATGAGTACATGCATTTATAGTTTTATAACTTGATTGTCAACAACTTTGGGTTATTAACTTGCACATGAATTCTCATTTACCTATTACAAATCTCTTCTCCACTTCCTAGGGATCCCTTTCTTAGCACATGAGATCCAGCTAAGGCTTCGGTATGCATTTGTACTATCTAGTGTATACATTTTTTGCATTATCTAGTATTTCTTGAATATAACATCATTTCTATTTTACCATAAAGGAAAAGGTCAGAACTGATTCATCAATGGTTTTGGCTCCCTCCATCACAGGAGTTCCAACTCATGTTGTGGTATGCATTTTCTTTTTAGTCCATGAATTTTATTTATTTTTTAGTATTTCTTGTTTATAACATGTATTTTGTATTATTTATTTTTCCTATTATAGGACCCTTCATGAGTGCCCATCCATCCTCCACCTCACAATTTTTCTAGGAGTCCCACTTGCCCATGACGGAGCCCATTTTGTTTATCATTCAACTCAAGCATAGGAGAAAGAGATGAGGTAATCAATAATTCAACTATCAACAAATTAAAGCCCAATATTTATTTATTTTGATATTGTTTTGAGATAAGATATATGTCTTAGCATTTGAATTG
>MU227773.1:441538-535775 GCA_018584345.1 Thuja plicata
AAATGTGGCCCCTCAGTATATACAAATCAACCCATGGCCACTTTTATATACAATTTGATCTTCTTTCAATATACAAAATGTGGTCTCCAAATATGCATGTAGACCACTTCATAGTCATTTATATTTATGAAAAAGTGAAGTTAGATTGTTTCACAAAATTCATATAAAAAACTGTCAAAATACTTCTACCATTTTGTAGAATGATTCTTCATGATGGCCCAAAACTAATTGAGCGAACCTTCTGGATCAACTCTAACCCTTATTGTGTCATGTATTGCCTAATGTTCAGATTCACGAAGTTTCCATAAATTCTTCTTACAAGTTCTACCAGTATAATTTTTCAATTCAATATTTGTTTCAACAAGAAGGTTCAAGTAATGAAAAATATGTCTGTGTCTCATAGTCCTGAAATAATCCCTCATAGAATAGTAACTCTTTCCTTCTTTCTTGGAAACAAATCCTTCAAAATTTAATTAAAGATCACTCTAGGACCCATCATACTCCATAGACCTATTAGAGGTCAACTCCAATCATAATAGACTCCACTAGACTCCACACCTTGAACTTCATCCACCTCCTCATACCTAAACCACTCACTCATGCTCCAAACTCCATGTCATGCACCCTCCTCCAATAGAATTCTGCAACCACAAACATAAACCTTGCTTAAAATGGTGATCCTAACTCCCTAAGGATCCCAAAACACTCAAATTATCCACACACCAACACCTAAACTCCTTCTTGTAGGCATTCTGTCTCTTTTCATCAAACTCTCCAGTCTTGCACAGTCCTACTAGTACAACAACGAGGATTTTTAAATATTTTCTCAAAATACTTCCAAAGAAATTTGAAAACACCTTGCATATTCAAATATCATTTTCCCATCTTGAAAACATATCCCAAAATCAAACCCTAGTGTTTTGGACCAACCTACTCAAATTTACCACTTTTACAAAGTAACTATACTTGTTTCTCAACACCAGACCTTGATACTTTCAACAAAGTCCTTAAATGACCCCAAATCAAGGAGTCCACAATCAAGTTGGTGCTATGACCTCTCTAAATGAAAAGGCCCTAATTTTCTCCCCAAAACCCCTAAAATCTAGTGCTTGGCCAATCTCTTACCTCCAATCACCATACTAATCAATTGATGGATGATTCACCATCCCCTAACCATACCAAAGTGGATTCTACCACAAAATCACCCCCTCCATTGGCTAGATATTTTTCTGCAATAACCATGCACCATGCACATAACCCTTCAACACTATCCAATCTCCATCCTCCTCCCTTGATCTCTACAAACAACCTTCACTCTTGAATTATTCATGTGAGGAAGATATATTACAAGTGTGGATCCATCCCCAAGTTACAATATGTACAAAAAGGGGATGGATCTTACAAATCCATAGAGGAAATCAAAGAAAAATTGTGTGTTTCTATAGGAAAGTCAACTTAAAATGGTAAAACAGAGTTACAAGTTGTCTGAAATTGCTCTAAAATACTTCTAAACCCATTATTCAATCACACCAAAGCTTATAGAACCAAGCTACATGAAATAATGCTTCAAACTTGCAAGAAACTAAACTTTTATTGCTTCAACAAAATATAGTCCGTACAATATGAAATCTCCAACTCAACCTCTCTTGCCCTCATGCCTTCCAAGGATTACATAGACTCAGAATAACTCCCATAATCGATTGGGATTCCTAAACATGCAAGATAATCTATTTTAGGGCTCTTCCCTCCATTTGGAATCTAACCGTTACATTTCAAATCTTTAAACACTAAAACTTATTTCATTAACTCCCTATATTCTAGGACTTTGAAATTTGTCCTTGTAGGACCTGAATATAATATTAAGTCCACTAATTCTAGTTTAAGACCTATCCTTATCCTTCTAGGCTTACTATGCCAAACTAGGCATTCAACTCCCCATCACATTAAATATATTGATCTTTAGATCATTCATTCTTTATGATCCATCCATGTGACCCTCTTTATGTCTTCATCAGGGTTCCCTACACCAGTTAATGGTTCACCATTCCTCTTTCCTCAGAACCCGATCGGGTTATGAGAACATAAGGGCTCAAAGTTATTAATTCGTCAGAACCCGATTGGGTTATGAAAAACTAAGATCAAAGGAGGAGAGAGAGAGAGATAGAGAGAGTAAAGTTCATAATTTTTACTTCAAAACCCGATCAGGTTTTGAAGAAGTGAAAATTGTGCATTTTATTCTTCAGAACCCGATCGGGTTATGTAGGAGTTGAAAAAGTAATTTTTTCTTTTCAGAACCCGATCGAGTTATTTGAAATTTAGAAACCTAATTGGGTTATGGCTTGGGAAGAGGCTTGGAAAATGACCCAAAGGCTTGGAGTCTCATTTTCCCTCCATTTTTGTTCTTTTAGACATTTTTTCATCTTGTAAGATGAATTCTCAACTTTATCTTCATCAGTTTTGAAATTTGTCAAGAGGGTAGCTCTATAATTTTCACCATAATCTCATACATCTTCTTAGCTTTTTAACCATATAAATTTTTCTATTTTTGGACAACATTAGCATAGTAATCTTTAATTTTCTTTACCATTCTCTTGAAAGTCCTCACAGACATATGTCTACCATTTTTTTAATAACTTTTGATATACTTAACCAAATTACAAATAAATTTCATATTATTGTTCTACACTTGATTCTATACACTGAAATTTTTTTTTTCATTTTTTATTATTTTGATGCAAGTTATGCCCAGCGCACGAACAATTACCAAATTTTTAGGATGCGGTCACTTAATAAAATCACAGAAAAAAAATACTCATCAGAAAATTACAAAAAATACACAACTTATAGATCTCACTCTTACCTATCATCCTACCAAAGGGATTTGAAAAATATTGAATATAACTATATCTTTTGTACATCGCATAGAAACAACTATGTTATGTTTTTCTGAAAAAATCAGGAATAGGTTTTTGTGCGCGCGGGGTTTGAACCTCTTAATCTTATTGGTTTTTAAAAAAAAATATTATTTTAGAAACTAGATTTAGAGTACTACAATTTTTACTTTTTACACATCTTATTTTGAGTGCATGGCCCTCAAACATCTGTTCCAAGTTCAGGTTTACCCAATTTTAGAAAAATGTGTCCACTTATACCCCCCTTTTTGGTTCACAACTTGGTGCACATACCCATGCATATTATTCATGTATCAATTTAGATTCTTCTATACATAAAAATTTATTTACTTTTAACAGATTTAGGTAATTAATTAAAATAACATGTCAAAACACAAATTCAAACAAACCTGTGTCGACTCTGTACCATACACCATTGACAACAAATCATCTGTGAGGGCCATATCCTCAGTAGTGGATGTCTGACATCTTCTACCGCAATGAACACATGAATGGGATGTCGAACCATCCACACTTGCCTGAATATCTACCCCATCACATATACCATTAAATTGATGTAGATATTCTCAATGGGCTAGGCTGACCCTGCAAGTGTATCTGATGATGATAGAGCTGGCGCGGGATGAGATGATCCTAATGGTGCATATGATGAAGATGGAGGTGGCATAGGCACTGATCCATCCTCTCCAACTAACTGAGTGCCATGTTAGATAATGACATCAGTCAATGATGCAGCTGCATGAAGAATTTGTATATCCATATACTCCTTCACCACTATTGGGACCAAAAACATGAATGAGGGGTTTTCTTGCAATATGAATCCTCTCTTGTGGTTGGGTAATCCTATGTTCCCCAGGTCTATCCTATGCAGAGCCTCTCCCTCTA
Organism: Thuja plicata; assembly: GCA_018584345.1. NCBI lineage: Eukaryota > Viridiplantae > Streptophyta > Pinopsida > Cupressales > Cupressaceae > Thuja > Thuja plicata. The sequence continues at coordinate 445,336 of MU227773.1, forward strand.
CCCTGGAACTCACAAAAGTCAAAGTAATTTGGCTTCTCACCAAGGATAAACTCACAGTATAGCTTCCTCAAAAAATATAAAGGCACCTTATTATTATTACAAGGTGGTTGGTCAAATACCATGTACCACCTATCCCAAAAAGATGATTTCATCCCCCTATGAGCACACAAATGTATAGGAAACCATTTTGTATTAACCTCTAGGGAATTGCTAATATTAGGATTGGTAAAAAGGGCACATATGTCACGTTTATCTATGCCTTTTATTTTCACATCCTCATATGATAAACCATCAGCATAATATGTACGACACCTATCCCTCCATGAACCCCATTTTGTCACCTCTTGAGAAACCTCATTTTCAATATTGGACTTTTTTTCTAATGTAGTGGTGAGGGTAGAGTGATGCTGAAGATCTGAAGCCTTCAACCTATTGAATAATATATTAATTTGTGCACTATTTTGGTCAAGGCATTGCACGAGGTCCTCTTGTGTTGCATTTACATGATCTAATGGCACATGTCGAGGGTCTATGTGTGGTGGCGATTGTGGATGAGGAGAATTTTGAGGAGGGTTTACGGGTGGTGATGGTGGTGGACGAGGATAATTTTGAGGAGGGTTTACGGGTGGCGATGGTGGTGGACGAGGATAATTTTGAGGAGGGTTTACGGGGGGTGGTCTTTCATTTCTTTTTCCTCTTCTTGGGTTGTTTGATGAATATGATATGAAATTAATAAAAGAAAACAAAAAATCAATATCATAACCTAATTTGATAATAAATGCAAAAAAAAACTACAAAACAAGAAAAACAATAATACATACCTTTCTTACGGGGCGCCATTGCTTGAAAATGTGCAAATTGTTGAAGATATCTTGTTTTCTTCAAAGCTCAATCAGGTTCTTAGGTGTTTTTTCCCTCCTCAACTCTATTGCTCTGTGGTTTAGGCGTTAGACATGGCCTAATCCATGGGCTTTGCAAAATATAATATATTTAAAATAACCCGATCAAGTTATTAGAAACATCTTAGAACCCGATCGCGTTATTAGAAAATATAATATGTCTAATAACCCGATCAGGTTCTGAGAAAGGTAAAGTTTTTTAATAATATTGTCTAGGCTTGGTTACCAAGCCTAGTACAATTTTGATATTTCAATAACCCAATTGGGTTATATGAAATTTGAATTTTTTTTACATATGTGTCCACTTTTTTGGTCCACAACTTGGTGCACATACCTGCATTCTAGGGTGCAGCTGGTGGTACAAGCACACCAAGGATTGCTCATTCTGGTAGATGTAGACAGATAGCTCAAACACCTGAGGTAATGTTTTATAAATATTCATAAAATAGAATAGTACATTGTTTTCAAAATATCATATCTTAATAATTTGTATGGTGGTAACTTAGTGTATCTTTATTTGCTATTGATTTATGGTCAAAGAATTTTTTCTAATGTAATTCAACTCAAGGAATTCACTTTCTTGTCTAGCCATCAAGGCTCAAATTTATTTGAACTCCCACCCTCCATCCTTAGACTCAATTCAACCAATGCTAAACTCATACATAGACTCATACCCCAACCAATCACTTATTGGCTTCTGAATCAACCTCAAACATCATTCCAAAAATCCAACCATCATTATTTTACTCTTATTTCTTGTTCAAAATCATGAATACAATCTCTGATTGTTCACTGATTATGAATATCCTTAATTCTTTAATACACCTCCATGGCCTTCTGAAGACTCCCAACATATAAATTCTAAGACACCCCAAGAACCCCTCAACTTATCACAAGGTCCTTATCCTATCGCTCAAAACACATTCACTTGCTAGTTCTGTAAACTTTACTCTCTGACATTTCACTCTCATACTAGGATAGTCCCCATATACTAGTCTATATCTTCATGATAGACAAGAACCCATCTACACCCTAGGTTCATAAGCACCCCAAATATTTTCATCGCTTCCCATACCACCTACTCTGATGTAAGTGTCAAGGCTATGATGATCCAATCACTGAATCCCTTAACTCTCTATAAAGAGTGGAAAACCCTGACTCTCACACCTTTAAAAATTGATGCAAAACACAACCTCAATACCCCCCATGAGAATTATGAGTTGCAAACAACAAAGATGGGTTCATCATAAAGAGGCATACTAAGACCCAAGCCACTAGTCTTAGCGCAAAAATGGTTACAAGGTTTACAAGACCACACAATGATCAATGGGGACCTTAGAGATCATGGAGGAATGAAAATGGACTTGGTCCATGCACACAATCAAACTAATTGAGACCTTTGAAGGCATTTTCTAAACTATCCAGTCAAATGCTAGTAGTAATAGATTCAAATACCCTTTACTAAGATACATCTAAACTAGGAACACCAAGGTTTGAGGGGTCAAAATAGAGGCTAAGTCAAAGAATCTCATACTGGACCAGAGGGCTAATTAGGCCTCCACTAAAGAAGGAAGTGCTAGCAAATGGAAGTTTTTCCTTTTGAAACCAATTGGAACACTTAGGTATTAAAAAAAAACATCAAATCCACAATTAGGGCCCTTGGTGCTCGGTTCTCTAGAATTTATACACTACTGTGTATATTCAAATTTGGTGCATACATTGAGATATACACCTAGGGCTCGATCATATGGCCATCTCCCTGCATCAACACAAAAACAACTTGAAGAATCTTTGAAAGAATATTACAAAGAATCTTTCCACCAGATATTATCCAATTCCCATGGTGAAAATGCTTCAAACTTGAAAAACAATGTGAAACTCTTAGAAATGAACAAAAACCAGAGTTGCAGAGACAAAAATCATGATAACTGGAGTTATAGGTAAGATCTCTTCACCAAACTAGTTGCATTCGAAGGCTAAGACATAGGGGAATCTAGCCAAGTTGGTTTTATGTAGATTTGAAGCCCATGACCATAGTACATATCCCATGACCATAGTGTACCAAGTCGCTTATAAGTGCCCAGACTTGGAACTAGGTCTCACAATTGGATCTCAATGATAGAATAATTCTAAAGCTTGAACTACAAGATGTCTTCAGTCCCTTTGGGCCAAGAGTGCACTAAGAACATCAAGGGTCTGCAATCTTCATGAGACTCCATGTGCTAGGAGGTGCTCCTGCACCATACTCTCAACCTAAAAACACTCTAAATCCCTCCATGCTAAGGGTAAAAACACTAAAACATACTCACTTCCAGGCTACAACAATCCTATTACCTGCTGTAAAAGTGGTCCTAACCTATGACCCCCACAAATACAATCCAGACCATCCTTCTCTAACTGTGACTACAAATTTGTTAAAGAATAGTCTTGTGTGTGAAAGAAGAGAATTTTTTTATATTGTAATAATGGTTCGTAAAATTTGTTTATAAACTTGTCATAATAGAGTTGTGGAGCATAATAATTTGTAGAATTCAAGTGAATCATAATCTTCATTGTAAATTATTTCTTATATATTTATTTGGTAAATATAGGGCTTGTCAGGGGCTCAGATTTTTGAGATTGAGGATGTCACCCTTTCTGCCATTGACTTTGGCTTACAGAGCTACGTGGTATCATATTTTGCACACCTCTTGTTTATAGTTTTAATTGAACCCATGCGGTGTCATATTATTTCTCTTATGTTAATTTTTTTTTTGTTAGCTTACCACACCAAGCTCGAGGTCATTAGGAAAGAGGAAGAAATCATCGGGGACATTGAAACAAATAAAGGTAATTAAGTCCAATTTAAGTATATTTGTTGAAATTTATTATGAACATTTCAATGTAGTCTATATTGATGAATGCACTTGACTTGTTTATTGTATACATGTAGAATCAATTGGGTTTCAATGAACTAATGAATGCCCTAGACACTGCTAATGTTCAAGAGAGGGAGGAGGTAACATGTTTTCATATTTGCTTTCAATTGCATTCTTGTTTGTTCAAAATATTTTAGAAATCATGTTCCTCTATTAGTATGTCATTTGCTCTAAATTTTCATACAGGAATTGGTCATCGCTTCCTCAGATGAGGCAAGCCCTTCTCCACTTCCTAGGGATCCCTTGCCTAGCACAGGAGATCCAGCTGCAGTATGGATTTTCTTTTTAGTCCATGCATTTTTTATTTTTTAGTATTTCTTGTTTATAACATGTATTTTGTATTATTATTTTTGTTATAGGACCCTTAACCACTGCCCGTACTTCCTCTACATCCCCATTTTTCTAGGAGTCCCTCTCACCCACGACGGAGCCCATTTTGTTTATCATTCAACCCAAGCATAAGAGATCCAACTGAGGCTTCAGTATGCAAATTTATATTATCTAGTGTATACATTTTTTTCATTATCTAGTATTTCTCGGTCCTATAACATCTTTTCTATTTTACCATACATGAAAAGGTCCAAACTGATTCATCAATGGTTTTGGCTCCCTCCAACATAGGAGCTCCAACTCATGTTGTGGTATGCATTTTCTTTTTAGTCCATGCATTTTTTATTTTTTAGTATTTCTTGTTTATAACATGTATTTTGTATTATTTATTTTTCCTCTTATAGGACCCTTCACCACTTCCCGTCCTTCCTCTACATCGCCATTTTTCTAGGAGTCCCTCTCACCCATGACAGAGCCCATTTCCTTTATCATTCAGCCCAAGCATAGGAGAAAGAGATGGGGTAATCAATAATTCAACTGTCAGCAAATTACAGCCCAATATTTATTTATTTTGATATTATTTTGAGATAATATATATGGCTTAGCATTTGAATTGTTCTTGTGCAGAGACTTAGTGACCCAAGTGCTACTGCGAAGAAGCTCAATTTTGACGATCGACCACAGTCATAGATATATCAAGACATTGTATAGATCTAGTTGTGGTCATTGAATTACCAAATTTTGTATATATATATATATATGTGTATGTGACATTTGTACATTGTATATATCAACCTGGACATAGTTGATGTCATTTTTTGTAACTCTATTATGGATTTGGCATGTACAACATGTATTGATATGTGCGCTATTATTGTTCATTTTGTTATATATGAAACTTCAAATTTGATCCTTAAATTTGTTGGTTGGATGTTTATTCCTTAAGTGTATTCTTGTTTCACATGAATTGCGTATATGCTTGTGTGCTTTGATAAATTAATGTACTTGTGTGTGTACTTTATGTATATTCATGTATATGACTCATAACCTAAATTCATGTGTACGACCTATGTGAATGACTTAAGTGAATTCATGTCTATGCTTCATAATGTATGTACTACATGTTTTCTCTAGGACATAAGCAATTTTATGATTTAAGTGAATTAATGCTTGATGTGCTACATTGTATTTAGATGTATCTTTTATGCTCTATGTGTATGCACTCCATGACTTAAGTGAATTTATGTTTGTAGGCGTATCTTTCATGCTCTATATAATGTTCCTTGGGTACACCTGGGAAGTTATAGGGGTATTTGGTGCAGGGAACCCAAGCAACTCCAGGAATGGATAGGAGTCTTCATTGGTTCATCTTCACATATTTGTAATCATGGTTAGATTGTAGAGATCAACCATTCATTTTGAGTAGATTGGTCTCATTGTAAAGTAAATCCATCTAAGGTGTCTTTATAAACCTAAGGTTTATTAGACTCATGACCTATAATAGGATAAGTAGGTTTGATCTTTTTTGTCTAATAAAGCTCCTACTATAGGATCTAAGGGTCTTCTAAATCCTTTCAATAGGTCTAGAGGTCCGAATAGCAACATTGTCAAAAGCTACACAAATGTTGTCAAGCAACTTTTTCATTATTGTTGTTTCAAACCATTCATCGTGGGACCAAACTGTCAGCTCCATTAGCTTCAGTTGGCTGGGTAAACAATAAGGGAGACCTTTTTTCGCTTGTGAACCATCAAGAATGTTTCGACACAAGTCAGACCGAAGTGTTCCCAAGGTGCACTAAGCCAAATTGGGAAGCAATTTTTGGAGAGACATATCCCAGACCTCGTGAGAGATATCAGAGATCTATGAAGTGAAAAAGGAAAATATTGGGAAGCCCTACAAGAATGTCACTCAGTTTCAGGATATTGCACTTGAATTCTATTTGTCGACCCGATCTCGGTTGATGTAAAAAGTTGCATTGTTGCTCAGTTGAAAGTTTCTCAATGGTGCATCTTTCAAACTGTTCATTGTGGGACCAAACTGTCAACTCCATCAGCTCTAGTTGGCTAGGTAAATGCTAGGGGAGACCCTTTTTCTCTTGTGAACCATCAAAAATGTTTTGGCGCAAGTCAGACCGAAGTGTTCCCAAGGTGCACTAAGCCAAATTCAGTAGCAATTTTTGGAGAGCCATATCTCAGACCTCATGAGAGATATCAAAGATCTATGAAGTGCACAAGAACCATCTTGAGAAGGCCTACAAGCATGTGGATCAGTTCTAGGAGATTCCACTCAGATTCCATTTTCTGACCCGATCTTGGTTGGTGCAAAAAGTTGCATTGTTGGTCAGTTGAAAGTTGCTCAATGGTGGATCTTTCAAACATTCATTGTGGGACCAAACCATCAGCTCCAACAGCTCTAGTTGGCTAGGTAAACATTAGGGGAGACCCTTTTTCTCTTGCAAACCATCAAGAACGTTCCAACGCAAGTCAGACCGAAGTGTTCCCAAGGTGCACTAAGCCAAATTGGGTAGCAATTTTTGGAGAGCCATATCTTGGACCTCATGAGAGATATTAGAGATATGTGAAGTTAAAAAGGACCATATTGGGAAGGAATACAAGCACATGGCTTAGTTCCGAGTGATTCCACTCAGATTCCATTTTCTGACCTGATCTCAATTGGTGCAAAAAGTTGCATTGTTGCTCAGTTGGAATTTGCTCAATGGTGCATCTTTCAAACCATTCATCATGGGACCAAACCGTTAGCTCCATCATCTCTAGTTGGCCGGGTAAATTCTAGGGGAGACCTTTTTTCTCTTGCAAACCATCAAGAACGTTCTAGCTCAAGTCAGACCAAAGTGTTCCCAAGGTGCACTAAGCCAAATTGGGCAACAATAGAAGTAAAACAATTCAAACGTCCACAAAGTATAACATATAACATCATAATTTCGATTGTAGATTATGCCTATTACTTTGGTTCAACAGAATATTTTCAAGTTAGTTGCCTTGGAAGAGAGAGAGAGAGAGAGAGAGAGAGAGAGAGAGTGAACATACATACATAAATACAATGCATGACAAAGATACATACATAAATACATAATATGAAAATGTACATACATAAATACTATACATGAACCATTATTATAATTTAGAGAAACATGAGATACCTACTGCATGAGCCATTGTTATAAATGTAATCAATTGTAACTCACTCATATCCTCTTAGTTAAATGGTACACAGTAAACTATACAAAATGTGGACCCTCGGTATATACAAATCAACCCATGGCCACTTTTATATACAATTTGATCTTCTTTCAATATACAAAATGTGGTCTCCAAATATGCATGTAGACCACTTCATAGTCATTTATATTTACAAAAAAGTGAAGTTTGATTGTTTCGCAAGATTTATATACAAAATTGTCAAAATAATTCTACCATTTGTAGAATTATTCTTCATGATGGACCAAAACTAATTGATCAAACCTTCTAGATCGACTCTAACCCTTATTGTGTCATGTATTACCTCATGTTCAGATTCACAAAGTTTCCATATATTCTTCTTACGAGGTCTGCCAATATACTGTTTCAATTCAATATTTGTTGCAACAAGAAGGTTCGAGTAATGCGAAATATGTATATGTGTCTCATAGTCCTCAAACAACCACTTCATGGATTTTGGGATAGGGTACCTACATTTCATAGAAGCATAAATAAATACAAAATTCAACATATAAAGTGTAATAAAATGATGGTAAGAGGTCTCAAAGTCTTCAAACAAGAACACATTATGTTTTGATAGCGTACCTTCTAAGCCATGTCCCTATCACAACAACGGATCCTATTGGGTACTCAATACCCTCTCCATCAATGACTGTAGTTGTCAATTTCCTTTTGCCCTCAATACAACGACACAAAAAGTAATCAATCCCTTCCTCATTGTTCTCATCGACAACAACTGCATATACATGACCTGCAATTTATAGAGGGATAAGTTAACACCCTAAACACTTAACCACCTAATAAAATGAGTTCAAATAGGTTAAACAAAGTTTGTCTCAAAATGAAGAATAAATTGATAAATTACCTGGTTCAACTAGGTCAGATATGTGATCAAAATCCGCTGATGCTTGAAACTGGCTCAATTGTAGTGCTCTAGGAAGTTGATATGTATCAAGTAGTTGCAAAGGTGTATAAGACCATTCGTCAACCCACTCTTTTGATTTTCATTCCTACCACACAAAATTCATACAAGACATGCAAAAACATGCCATTAATCTAGTATAAAACCCAGTGATGTTGCATTCAAACTTCTAAATGAGTGCATGTCACTTGATCCTATAAGTGTACAACAATCTATATAGTTTTCAATGTTAGACTCGTTTATCAACCAAAAAAACCTATTAACCATAGACTTACCTTCATTACTTGTTCCCATCGTAGAGTTGCACCATCGCATAATTTTTTGTGCATTTATTAACTCTGCACCACCTTCGTACTTCAATTCCTCTCTGGAAAGAGCTCTTTTTACACATGCACTTGCACCATCATACTCGCCTTTTCCATGGCCCGCCTCTGTGAAATTACAAAAATGTTGAACGCCATTGGTCACGTGCATCCTAATCAACCAATAGAATATCCTTGCATTCTTGAATTGTGAGTTGCAATTGTCTGACCATATTATGTGTTGGTTGTACTCAATACCTCTTTCCCTTAAATTCTCATAGAAAAATTTGAAGCAACCTTGCACAAACTCTGATGAATGTGTGTGATCGCCATTGATGTAGAAGTGATACTCTCTTAAAACCTTTATATCTGCATATGTGCTATCATGTGCATGGAAGAATGCTATATCTACAAAGATCGTCACTTGTATAGAATGGTAATACAATGCTTTCACTTCATTCTAAGGTTTAAGTGTATAATTCTCAGCAAAATCAACAATGGAGACAATAGTACCAAGGGGGAAAGTGTCCTTACATATCTTGAATTGTTCATCCAACCACCTAGTTCTATGTGAATGATGTATGTACTCATAAACTAGTTTCTCTTGAAAAATATTCATAAAATCAGCTACGCATATATCATTTTTGACTAACTCACAACTCTTAAGTTCTTTTCCATCTTTTAGAACATAAGTTATTGTCTTATATTTTCCAAAAGAAACTAGTGTATTTCCAATATCATTTGTGCTCTTTAGATGGTGACATATCCGCAACTTTCTCATACCACCACATGCACTATAAGATCCATTCAAACACATCATCTTATAATAAATGCAACCTTCATCTCGATTGCATAATACACTTGACATAAAATCTCTTGATGACGTAGGAGGTTCTTGAAGACCACATTCCTAAAAAATAGTGTTAGTGTGAAAAGTACAACAAACATGATGATATATATCATAATGCATGGAAAATTAAATATTTACCCTGCAACAACATGTGGTGTGCACATGATTAATCTTGACGTAAAAGGGTTTTGTCATTTCAAAAAATCTTTGAATAATTTTAATTTGAGGAAATATTTGGAGGAATCTTTCATAAAATTGTGTTTGTGTCATATCCAAAAAGTGTTTTAGATGTGGCATACAATTTTTAGATCCGATTCTCCTCCTAACAATGTCTTCTTGGTTGGGTGAAACCCTTGTGCTATCATGCCAAAAATTTTCAATTAACGTTCTTAATGCATCAACAACAACCTTGTCCTTGCGTGGGAGTCTACCGAAGAATGACCAAAGAGAATTAGTGTTTGGATCCTCAATTTTTTCTTGCCTGTGTAAGGCTCTCCGTAATGTTGATCTACCTATCCTTAATGAATTGCTTGTTTTTCTTACTATATGATATTTTTTCATTTCCTTTCCCATTATAGTTGATGTGAGGACACGTTGAGTAACATTAGCATCTTTACTGTGTGATTATGAACCAATGGCTTGGTATGCATTGATTATATTTCTCACAATGGTTCTCTCAGTACTATTTTTAGATGTTCTCAACCCCACAATTGTCATTGTCTCTCTAAATTTTAGATTCTTAATCATTTCAGCAACTACTTGACATCTTCCACTTTGATTTAATTTTTTAAAATAGTTATTCCAAATCTTTTTAACAATTCTTCTACAATGTATTTCCACCATTTTATCATGCATTGGCCTAAAAATATTTTCATCAATGTAAATTAGAAAATTTGATTTTCTACGAATTATTCTAGGAGGTGTTAACACTGTTGCATGCTCTACATTTTCATTAGATGAATTAGGTGCATTTATTGGCTTTATTTCAATTGGTGTATGTTGATGATTTTCATTTTCATTATGTACATTTTGTTCATTAATGACATCGAATTGAAATGGTGCATTTGTCACATTAACATTAACATTCATTTTCATCACTTACGTTGCTTGCATTTGATGATGTACCTTGTCATATTATCCTCATGCACTCCCTTTGTCTTTCCTTTTCTATCTCTCATTGTTCAATTGTTCCTCTTTTGTTCTTTCCCATTGTTCATATTGAATGGACCCTACGAATAATATCATGAACATAGAATAACATGTGAACATCAAATCCAAAAAATAAGAACAAATCAACCATTTTTTTGAAATGACAACTTACAATGATAAAAAACATTAAAAAAACCAATAAACAACACAATTCAATCTTTGCAAAGAAAAAACATGCAAAAAAGTGCAAACCTGTCTGTTCCTAGCGTAAAACAACAGAAAATTAGTTGTGCGACCTCAAAACAACTTGCAATGTTTGTTTTAATATTGTTGAAGCAAACAATGTTCCTTATTCCAAAGAACCTGATCGATTTCAGAACCCGATAGGGTTATGAGAACATAAAGGCTCATTGATCCTAATTACTCAGAACCCGATCGGGTTATGAGAACATAATGACTCAATGCTCCTAATTACTCAGAACCTGATCGGGTTCTGGAAAACTAAGAACAAAGAGGAGAGAGAGAGAGAGAGAGAGAGAGAGAGAGAGAGAGAGAGAGAGAGCATAATTTTTACTTCTTCATAACCTGATTGGGTTTTGAAGAAGTGAAAATTGTGCATTTTATTCTCCAGAACCTGATCGAGTTATGGATGAGTTGAAAACATACTTTTTTCTTTTCAAAACCCAATTAAGTTATTTGAAATTTAGAAATCTGATCGGGTTATGGCTTGGGAAGAGCTTTGTAAAATGACCCAAAGGCTTGGAGGCTCATTTTCCCTCCATTTTTGTTCTTTTAGACATTTTTTCATCTTGTAAGATGAATTCTTGACTTTATCTTCATCAGGTTTGCAATTTGTCAATAGGGTAGCTCTATAATTTTCACCATAATCTCATAGGTCTTCTTATCTTTCTAACCATATAAATTTTTCTATTTTTGGACAACATTAGCATAGTAAACTTTAATTTTCTTTACCAATGTCTTGATTGTCCTCACAGACATATGTCTACCATTTTTTAATAAATTTTGATATACTTAATCAAATTATAAATAAATTACATATTATTGTTCTACACTTTATTCTATACACTTTTTAAAAAAAAATTCATTTTTGATTATTTTGATGCAAGTTATGCCCAACGCACGAACAAGTACCAAATATTCAGGATGCGATTACTTCAAAAAATCATAGAAAAAAATACTCATCAGAAAATTACAAAAAAATACACAACTTCTAGATCTCACTCTTACCTATCATCCTACCAAAGGGATTTAAAAAATACTGAATATAACTATATATTTTGTACCGCGCACGAAAACAACTATGTTATGTTTTTCCAAAGAAATCAGGAACATGTTTTTGTGCGTGCAAGGTTTGACCCTCTTAATATTACCTATTTTTTTTTTTTAAATAGTATTTTAGAAACTAGATTTAGAGTACTACAATTTTTATTTTTTACACATCTTCTTATTTTGAGTGCATGACCCTCAAACGTCTATTCCAAGTTTAGGTTTACCCGATTTTAGAAAAATTGTGTCCACTTATACCCCCCTTTTTGGTCCACAACTTGGTGCACATACCCAGATATTAGCAAGAGTTTTGATTTTGTAGTTGACCTAGATCATTTTTGAGTCCCAAAATTATGGAGTAAGTATAAAAATGCATTATCTCCTCATTTTGAAATCAAGAATCAAGTGAAAACCCAAGCAATTTGGTAATGAAGTTATCAAGATTTCCAAGCACTCAAGAGCAATCGAGCATTTGGTTTCAAGATTTGAATGCAAGCATCTACAATTAAGATCTCCAAGTCTTAAATTCTCTAAGATCATTTAAGTCTTCTCCAATTGATATGAGTTTTTCTCTCATGATGACCAAGTAGAGGAATTATCAATCAAGCAAGAAGATTCTCCCTTCATTCTTCTTCTTTCTCCTTCACTGCAAACAATTTTCAAGCATACCAACATTCAAGATCTAGGAGTGGAATTAATAGATCTATGCATTTGTGCATGTATCCTTGACTCAAAAAGTACATTTCAAGCATCTTCATGGGTATGAATGATTCTTACATCCATCCACGAGGGTTTATGCAAGGTAAATCTTCCATTTGCATTTTTACATACTCTCCTTTATGCAATCTCTTTCCATTTTCTAGGTTGATTCTGAAACACAACGTTTTCCCCCATTTTTTTGGGCATGGGAATAGGTTATGGAGCCACCAGATCGGAATAAAAAAGATTGGACACAGTTAGAAAGTCCTAGAAAATTTCAGTTAAATTTGCTTTGTACAAAATGAAATTGGGAATCTGTCCTTAGGTATAGGGCGAGTTTTGACCTGTCCCCTACATTTTTAACTCAAATTTCACCCATAGGTTAGATATAAGCTCTTGTTTCTAATTCTCTACTTTTTTCCTCACTATCTACCTGAATATGTCTATTTTTATTATTTTTTAAGTATTTGGTCTATTAATCACCTTAATCACATCCACAATCCCTTTTCACCTTATATAGAAAGGTCATGATATTGATAATCTAATTAGTTATATTCAAAGTGTCAAAAACTTCAGAGAATCAAAGAGATAAAGATTATGCTTTTAGTAATGCATAAAATAACAACATTCACTAAGTAACTTCAAACATCGACGGTTAGTGAAAACCCAAGGATAGAGAAAAATGAGAGCAAAGTCACAGTGATTCCCAAGCAAAGAAACTGACGAGAATTACCGATGAGAAAAATCACAAGCATTACCAACGGACAGATTTACAGTGTTAACCGAAGGGCAGACAACCCCAACGGACAAACAACACCGACGGAGAAGCCCGAGGAGAATTGAAGTGTTGACCGAAGCTATCAAAGAGTTAAAAAACTGAAGTTAACTGAAGTTCAAAAATGACAAAATACTTAGTTGGCAGAGCTAAAGATATACTTAACTGGTTGTTGAAATTGTTTTAATCGACAAGTTAAAGCCAGAGATAAGTAAAAGATTTAAAGTTGTTTTATCTAGTTGTCATGGAGAAATCTACGAGATAAAACAAGAGTTATGTTTTAAATAAGGATTGGCTAAGATTGCAGAACACACCAAGAACAAGAAAATCAAGAAGTGAGAAATGGTGATATCATGTCTATAAAGAGACAACTTAATTAATTATGAATTAAGGGGAGTGAATATAAAAGAGGATGCTGAAGAGAAATTAATGAAGAACAAATTCATACAGTCCTGATCAATCAAGATCAGGAAAGAGCTAAAGATTTCTATGGACACCGAGCAACAAAGAAGTACAACATCACCGAGCATAAAGAAGTGGAGCAAAAGTATTGAAAATACATATTGATCATAAAGGTAAAATGAGCTTACAATAGATATGAAAATCTGCAAGTATAAGTTATATGTGTGAACAAATCATTTACTATTTTAGTTTAACCATTGATTCATAAAGTCTCTTAACTGAGCAGGATTTAAAGATCCTTTCTATATTGAGATACATCCCAAGGAGTATCAAAAATTTTGATCATGAAGATAGCATGAGATGCCAGATACCATTTGAAAAAATACACTGGGTTTGGTCATAGAAGGTAGCATAGAGATGCCCGATATCAAGTGACAAACTATTCTATTTAAATCCTCTAACAAGGTCACACCTAACAGTGTGTTTGCAACCTTTAATAGGGTTGTCTCTTCATCGAGCTCACTTCAAAAGAGTGAAAATTTTGGGTTACCATCCCAATTGGTTTTTCCCTTAACAGGGTTTCCATGTTACAAATCCATGTGTCAATGTGTTTATGAGTCATTAATTTAGTGTTTTGAATTACAAATAACTAATCTATATTAATTGGTATACACTAAGTAATTTACTATTTTTTGGTAAATGAAAGACTGATATTTGGTAAACATTAAGAATAAGGTTTAAAAGAAGACTCCGAGCAGTAGTTATTTGATAAGTATATTTGAAGGCATACATCTTGTATGAATGGAGATAACTAGAGGCTTAATATTGTGGTACTAATTTTTTGGTTTGATTTATCAAAATATTTTTGAGGCCACTGATTCACCCCCCCTCTCAGTTATTCTAACAATTGGTATCACAGCTTGTGTGCTTAGAAAGGGAGTTTACAAGCTCAAGAAAAAGATCACAAGATGAACAAGTGAGATGTGCCCAAGTTGAATAAAGACAACTTTGCATCATGGAAAAATAGAATAAGACTCCACCTATCAGGTATTGGTAATGATGTTACTCAACACCTTGATACTGAATATGCGTTGCCTACAGGACCTCACACTCTTGAGAAATTGAGAGAAAAGAATGAGCATAATTACATGATGATAGAACTTGCTTCATCACTCTCCGATGCTGAGTTTGAAGATGTCAAAACCTGCACCTCTGCAAAGAAAATGTGGATAAATTGAAGCTGGTACATGGAGGAGATGCAAATGTACTAAGAGCCAAGATATAAAGCCTAAGAGGGAGGTTTGATGACCTAAGGATGAAAGAAGGAGAAAATATCACTTAGTATAGCTGCAGAATAAAAGAGGTAGTCAATGCTATCTGAGGATTTGGAGGTGTACTTGAAGAAGAGACAATGGTAAGTAAAATTCTAAGAACCTTACTGCCTTTATATGCTATTAGAGTATCTGTTATTCAAGAAATGAGAGCAGTTAAAAACAATACAGTTACTCTAGATAGTGTTATTGGTAGATTGATTTCATTTGAGATGAATAACTTTGATAATAGTGTCTTACCATCTATAGAGTCTGCATTCAAATATTCTTTGAAAATAAGAAAGTCAAGTCATAGACACACTACTAGAAATGATAGTGAAAGTGATAATGAGGATCAAGGACTTGATGAGATTGAAGCACTAATGACAATAAGATTGCAGAGAGGCAAAGGTAGATACAAAGGTAAATTACCACTTGTATGTTTTAATTGTAAAGAGGTTGGACACTTCGCTGCAAGATATCCTAGCAAAAGAAAATATGACAGAACATATGAACAGAAGTTTGACCGAGGTGCTATCAGAGATTACCGAAGAAACCAACAATCTAAAAGAAGAGATACTCAAGACTACAAGGACAAAGGAAAGAAAGCTTGTTACCTAGCTGAGAACATAGCTGATGATACTAACACCGAATCTGATGAAGACATTGATATGGTATTTGTAGCCACGAAAGATGATTCATACGAAGAAGAAGATAGGTATGTAGAAAATGCACTCATATCTAAGGTTAGTAAGAATGATTTCTGGATTATAGATAGTGGCTACACTCACCACATGACCAGTGATAAACAAAAGTTTGAAACTTTTGAATACTATAATGGTGGATCAGTAAGAATGGGTAATGACACACCTTATCTAGTTGAAGGTAAAGGAACCATAATGTGGAATAATCTGATCAAATGTGAAAATGCTTACTGGTTAAAAGGACTAAATTATAATCTGTTGAGTGTTTCACATCTAAACAATACAAGTCACCAAGTAGCATTTGAGAATAAGAAGGCAAAGATCTTCAATGAATCAGGAAGGTTGATCAGAACTGGTGAGCAGACAAAAGGTAACCTTTTCTATCTTGATGACATTAACACTACTTTTTTAATGGCTAGAAATGAAGACATATGGTTGTGGCACAAGAGATTGTGTTATGTGAATTTTGACAACATGATAAAAATAAGCAATAAAATAAAAGTCAGAGGATTACCGAGCATGTCAAAGCCCAAGCATATTATGCACAAGAATTGTCAAAAAGGTAAGATGACAAAGTCTAGTTTCAAGAGTAAAGCCCATACATGTAATGCAATTCTAGAATTAGTCCATACTGATCTATGTGGACCCATGAGGACAAAGAGTTACTATGTAGCTAGGTATTTCATTCTCTTTGTAGATGATTATTCTATAATGATGACAATTATGTTCTTAAAAGATAAATCAGAAGCATTCAAGATGTTTAAATGGTATAAGGATATGGTAGAAAATCAAAGTGATAATAAATTGTAATGTTTAAGGTCAGATAGAGGAGGGGAATTTATTTTGGATGAATTCACTAATTTCTATAATGAGCATGGAATTAAAAGACAGGTTTTTGCACCGAGAACACCACAACAAAATGGAATTGCTGAAAGGAGAAACAAATCAATTGTTGACTGTGCAAGAACACTGATGATTGAGAAAAGCATCACTCAAACTTTCTGGAGGCAAGTTGCCAGTACTGTTGTCTACATATTGAACAAAGTACAATTGAAGGACACAAAGAAGACACCCTATGAGCTTTGGTATGGTTACACACCCAATATAAGTTATTTTAGAATATTTGGTAGTCAATGTTATATTTTGAGAGATGATAGAAATGGAAAGCTTGAATCAAAAAGTGATGAAGGTATCTTTCTAGGGTACTCTACCAAAATCAAGGCTTATAAATGTCTTAACAAGTCATCTAACAAGATCATTGAAAGTAAGAATAGATGAATTTGCAGAAAAGAATGATAAGGAAAGCATAACAGAATCAGAAGACTACAAAAGGTTTGTTTACAATGAAGAACCTGACACTCTACCTGAGCAATAGTGTATCGCTCCTGAGAAATAGAACATTGCAACTGAGCATCAGGCTGCAATTACCGAAAATAGGGAAAATACTCAAGATGATGTATCGAGCGATGGAGATCAGAATGAAGGTCAAGAAGATAATCAGAATGATGGAAAAAGAGTTGAACCAAAACTTTCCAAGTATGTCAGAAGACATCATCCATAGAATCAGATCATAGGAGACAATAAGGATGGAATGAGAACAAGAAGTAAGCCACTAAACACTAGATGTTTTCTTTGTGATTTTGAGCCTAAATCTGTTAATACTGCACTTGAAAATGAGGAATGGGTCAGTGCTATGAATGAAGAAATAGAACAGATTGAGAAGAATAGTATATGGACACTAGTACCAAGACCAGATGAAAATAATGTCATCGGTACCAAATGGATATTCAGAAACAAGCTGAATGAGAATGGAGAAGTCATAAGGAATAAAGCAAGATTAGTATGCAAGGGGTATGCACAAGAAGAAGGTATTGATTATGGTGAAACCTTTGCACCCCTTGCTAGACTATCAGGAGTAAGAATTCTTCTTGCTTATGCTGCATTCAAAGGATTCAAGGTATACCAAATGGATGTCAAATCTGCATTCCTAAATGGAATTCTGGAAGAAGAGGTATACATTAAACAACCAGAAGGGTTTGTTGACCCGGACAAGAGAAACATGGTATGTAGACTGCATAAAGCCTTGTATGGACTGAAACAAGAACCTAGAGCCTGGTATGAAAGACTTCACTCCTATCTCATTAGCATTAAATTTGTAAGAACAAGTGAAAATAGCAATCTGTACTTAAAAGAAGATACTGATGGTAATATTCTGATTGCTGAAATATTTGTTGATGAGATCATTTTTGGGGGAAATGAAATGTTATGAAAATCCTTTGCTAATGAAATGAGAAAATATTTTGAAATGTCTATGTTTTGGGAGATCAAATTCTTTCTTGGCCTATAGATTCTTCAACAAGATGAAGGCATATATATCACTCAGTCCAAATACATCAAGGAAGTGCAAAAGATATTCAAGATGGAAGATTCCAAACTAGTTGGAACAACAATGGCAATCGGATGTAAGGTGACAAAGGAAGATAAGTCAAATAAGGTAAATCAGACATTGTATAGATCAATGATTGGAAAACTAATGTATGGTGTTCATAATAGACCAGATATTGCACATGTAGTTGGAATAATTACAAGATTCTCTGCTAATCCCAAAGAATCACATATGATTGCTGTCAAGAGAATTCTGAGATATCTAAAGAACGCCGAGGACTATGGCTCATGGTATAAAAGAGAAGGAAAATTTGAGCTACAAGTCTATACAGATGCCGATTGGGCTGGAAACATTGATGATCGAAAGAACACAATTGGAGGAGCATTCTTCATGGGTGACACACTTGTCACATGGATCAACAAGAAGCAAGGATGCATCTCTTAGTCTACTGTAGAAGCAAAATATGTGGTTGCTACTACAAACAACTCTAATATTGTGTGGATCAAATAGTTACTAGAAGGTATGACTATGAAGATTCTTGGACCAGTGATTATCTATTATGATAATACCAGTGAAATTAACATTTCTAAGACTCCAGTCATGCATGCTAAGACTAAGCATATAGCAATCAAGTATCACTATTTAAGAGAACAAGTGCAATAAAAAGAGGTGATACTAGAATATGTTCAATCCAAGGAACAATTGTAACCACTTGGATTTGGTCTATTCTGACTATAGACCCTATTTTCCCTAAGTGTGATCATACCCCCAATTATGTCACGACAATGTTACATTGGTATAATTTATTTTAAAATCAGATTTAATGTCCTAGGTGATTTTTATCACTAAATTATATTAACTACTACAACCATACAATTTAAACCAATTCAAACCAATTAAAACAAATCAAATTCAAAACATGGCTATAGTATTTATTCATAAAGGAATTAAATAAATCTCAATGTGTCTCATCACTTGCAAATGAACCCATTCCCCTAGCCTAATTAATTTAATTAAATTGGCTATATTCCTCTTAATTATTAAAAAGCAATTAAATTTTTAAATAATTAATATCCCTATTTTTGAATGAATTAAATAAGTTTTATTCATTTCATTAATATTCCTCTAAACCCTAACCTAACCCACTTCAACCACTTTGACTCTGGGTTCGAACCCATACCAACCCATTCACCCTTGCTAATCTAATCTTAATCCTATTTCTATTCTAACCCACCTCCTAATGTTGTCACATTCCATTGAGGAATGATTAAGGACTTCACCCACTTGAGAAAGTCAAGGAATCTCAAGATTCTTTTCCTCAAGTCCACTTTCTCAAGCCACCCTCTTACACCCTTCCCATGCTTCTTTAAGGCTCTCATTAATGCCTCATTAATGTAGATTTCTTAAGCCCATGTCTCCACCATGCCTATTGAATGCCTTTGGCATTTATTTCTCTTACACACCATTAATGATTTTTTCAACTTCATTAATGCACGTTGTCCCTCCTCTCTCTCCTCATTCTTCTATAAATAGAAGGTGTTTTTAAGCACAAATAAGCCTTCATTTTTAGAGTAAAATTGCATTGTTATGCTATTATAATAAACATAGCTTCATATCATATTTTAGATTTCATGTTCATGCATTGTTATTTTCATGTTTTTTAGAGTTAGAATGCATGTTTAGGAGATATCTTTCTTGTTTTAACTCAAATCTTTTATGCTAAGTCGTATATGTCACTGATAGTAGCATAATTTGAGGGCTATTGTGTTGCTTATCATACTCTTCTTAGTTAGAAAGCAATAGGTCGATTTTAGTTGCTTTATATGTTCATCTAACCATGTTTTCCACTAATGCAATGACCTATTGAAGTGTTGTGTCTCTCTTAATAGGTACAAAAATCACACACACATTTTTGGCACCCACCATGGGGCTCGATTTGAGATTTGCCTCATTTTTGACCTCATTTTTCACTAATCTTTCCTCCCAGTTTTCAAGTCCAGAATCACATTTGGTCATTTTGGCTCGCATCCGGGATACACCCTCACACCGCAGAAAATGAGGCTCACATCCGGGATTTCCCAGGTCATTTTTGGTTTAGAATCGCATCATCTGGTGACAAGGGATCGCATTTGGTATATGGTATCACATCCTGTTATTTTAGACTCACATCTGGTTAAAAAGTTTGCACACTTCATTTGCCTAACTTCTAACAGTTGGATCATTTTGGGTTTCTTCTTTTAAAAATATCTTAACTAGTGTTTGCAGGGTTTCTATCAAAGGTTTTCTTGGGAGTTGAACGAAGAATACTAACGTGGTTTTTCAGGTTGCCAAACCCCCATCTTGAACTCTATTTTTACATGCTTTTGACACTAATAACATTTTCCAATCTTCCACTAAACTGACTAGAGGACTATGTTCTTTTCTTTTTTAAGGAAAATCAGAAACTCACACCTCAGTTTATGGGTTGAAAGGAATTTGGAGATAACTGAACCCAACAAACAAAACTAAATTTCAATTTGGATCAGTAACTGAACAATCAAAGCATTAAAATTTTGTGGCTCAATGAAGAAGTTCAATCATTTAATTTCTTTTGGACAGTAAATGAACAACTCAAAGCACTAAATTTGTGGACTAATTGAACAAGCACACTGTCTAAATTTGGGAATCAGAAATTGAACAAGCTACTCATTTAACATTGTGGATTAATTGAACAAGAAAACTTTACTTTCAAGCATTTTGTTTTCCATTAAATAGGAACATCTTAAATTGAGCACAACATTGCTTGAGGGAATTAATTGTTTGCTTGAATCTGTTTTGGGAGAAAATGACATGGATTAGGAGAGTATGCTCTTTTTCTTCGGAGGAATCAGAAATCTAGACGTCCTACACTTTCTAATCCTTTGTAAGCTTATTTAATAGTAGAGGGCCTGTTGGTTGAGAAAAAAATCTCCCGGGAATGACCCAAGTGAGGACAGGTTTTACGCCAACCTTTCCAACTCACTATAAATAATTGCTTCCTCCTAGGCTAAAGCCTCAGAAGATGGAGCTGATTTTGTTCATAGAATTTTGACATCATTCTTTGAACATGCTTGGGTATATGTAGAGTGGAGCTGCTTGAATCTTTCTTGCGAGACTACATATACTTAAGTACTCATAGGGCTATACGCCTCAATATTTCCTTGTACAATTCTATGGGGGGCGGTTTCGAACGGATTGCCCAATAATAGACAATATTTCAACTGAAAGAATTCCTGATTCACCTCTAAAAGGGTGATAATCCTTGTGCAAGGAAAAAAGTAATTTCCCAAAGACACTCATCATATTGTGCCCTCACTTGCATTTGGAGTCAGCTAATACAACATCATGGTTGGAGCCATTGTGTGCTTGGTGATGGTTGTATTCTGATTAGCATTTGAGTGTGTGCCTAAGTCAACGAGCAAGGATTTTCATCCTCCAGCTAGAAAATAGGGATAAGATGTGTGTCTATTTCACCCTCCTAACAATGCAAATCTGTTTGACATGCCTGAAAATTCATTAAAAAGATAACATCTTCAAACAAACAAAAAATTTCAATCCTTGGTCCACACATGTGTTTTCATCCACAACGAGTCTCAAAATGCAAAACTACAATCAGACAAACTTCACGCACTTTCAAAATGAATTTTTCAAAAATGATCAAATCTGATAGAGACATCAGAAAATTGCATCCTAGATTTCCTGAATCGTATCTAGTATTTAGGCTCACATCTGGTATCTTCTTCTCACATCTAGTCAGCATATGGTGGCATCTGGTATTTAAGCTCGCATCCAGGGTCGTCAGTAGCTCACATCCAATATTCCCAGGCTCGCATCTGGGAGCTCACATCTAGGGCAATGGGCACTTGCAGAATAGTTTCTCAGGAAGTCTTAGTTGATTTGGATACCCTTTTGGCTCTTTAGTCTGTCCCTATTGTCTTTTCTAGTCTCCCTATCATTAAATCAAAATGCTTTTTCAAACGTCCACCTTGCATGTCCTATCAGTTTCTTGCAATCTGTCTCAATATGTGTGGTCTATCTGATTCTTGCAACAACTTGATTCCAAGCTCACTATCAAGGCATTCTAACCCTCTAAAGCTAGAATCATTTACTTCCATAAAAACTCAAATGATACCTCCACCTAGACACACTCACTTGAACAATTTAGGATACTACCTGACACTATTGGGAAATGTTGATGAAAGTTGAGATACAACTTCATGGTTAACACAAGATGCAACAAGTACACATCTAAAGGATCAAAAGTTCCTCCTAAATCACTGCACTTTCCAGGAGAAAGATCTCGCAGTTCCCTACCCGATCTAGACTCTCCGCAAATGCATAGAAACACTCACGAATGGAGTGCAGCTTTTGAAGAATATGCCAATAGAAAAAATCCAAAAGCACGAAGATATCGATAAGAATGAATAATCCACATTTGAACATCCTCCATTTGGACCGGATAGTGAGGGGGAAATTCCTGAAGATGAGTATGATAAACTTAAACAAAGTAGGAGGTTCCATAAGATACTGGAAAGGATAATTGATGAGGATAAAGAGAAATAATTTCTTCGCCTGGCATTCACCAACGTAAAATTACCCCTGATTTATGATGTGGAAAAGATCAAAGAAAAGGAGGTACCAACTCCTATATCCATTCTCACAAAGAAACTCACTTTGATGCAAACCGAGCTCGCGACTCTCAAACAGGAGAAAGATAAACCCCCCAAAAAATACTCTTTGGATAATATTTGTCCATTTCCTTTCGACAAGAGTATCACTATGGTTCCATTCCCTCCCAACGTGGCAAGGCCAAAATATGAAAAGTATACAGGAGAGACCAATCCACATGACCATGTTCAAGAATTTTGTGCTCTTAGCATAGAGTACATGCATGAACCAACTTATTTCATGCGACTATTTCCTGGAAGTCTAGGAGGTAATGCCATGGAATGGTTCTCAAAACTTACACCCAAGGTCAAAAATTTTGAGGAGTTGATTCAATAATTTATCCAACATTACTCCTACAAAATCCAACATGATGTGACTATGATGGATCTATGTAATACTAAACAAAATACTGGCGAATCATTTACACACTTCCTACGAAGATGGAGGAAAATCTTTGCACGGTACTCGAGAGCTATTCCTGAATCTGAAAAGATGGAAATCTTTGTCAATAACTTGATACCAGAATTAAACTACGCATTGAAAATGAAAAACTCACCTAGGTTTGATAGGATGATTAAGAACTCCCTTCGTATCGAGGGATTTATGGTCAAAAAGGGGGAGATCACTCTCCAAAGTGAAAACAAACCTAACAACTCCAACTCCAAGCCTAAATGGTGGAAATAGAACAAGAACATTGTCAACGATGGCGTAGTAGATGCATCCAATGTTGGTCCTAAACCTGAAGTATTCAATGTAACCAATAGTATGCAAGCAATCAAGGATGCCAAGGTAACAACCCCCATACCCAAAGAAAACAACGAGAATAACAAGGGTCGGATGTGGACTTCAAAACCTCAAAGAACATTCACTCCTTTGGGAGAGCCTCTCGAGACTATTTTAAAGAAACTTCTGGACAAAAAAAGTTCTCACAATCCCAGATTCCAAACCATGGGAACCAATGGTCAAACCCAGGTGGTGGGATGATAATTCCTACTGTGTCTTTCACAAGAACAAAGGACACAAGACTAATAATTGCCTTAAGCTTAAACATGTTATTCAAGACCTTATTAAAGGAGGTAAGATCAAAGTGGATGGACACACTACCAATGAAGATCATACAACATTCAATAAACCATTTCCTAATTACGACAAAGAGGAAACATCTAAAGGAAAAGGTAATGAAGTAAACTACACCTATTCCAAGAATAATAATGTGATCAATATGCTAGACATTAAAAATGAATCAATTAATGTGGTCACAATCAAAGGTGTTTCTTTCCAATCGAATACGGTGACTCAGAGCCAAGCCCAAGTCACGATCAAGGGACTCAATTCTTCCTCAAAACCAGCATTGACATCCAAGGTTCCTATTATTACTATTCCTAAACCAGCATAAAAACATGTGGTTACTATTCCTGGAGAAAAGTATGACTTGGTAGACCAATTGCAATGAACCTCTGCCAAAATTTCTATCTTTGAGTTGCTCAAGATATCCACAGTGCATAGGGAAATCCTAGAACAAGCTCTACATGCTGCTAACATCCCAAAGGATATTGATATAGATAAATTCCAAGCGATGGTCAATCACATCTTAGCGCCACATTACCTCTCCTTTTCTGAAGAGGATGATAAGTCTTTGACACATCCACATAATCAACCCCTCCATATTGAAGTTCTTATTCATAAATATCTTGTTAGACGTGTATTGATAGATGGAGGTGCAGGACTGAATATTTGTACCCTTAGTCTAATCAAGAAAATGGGTATTTTCGAGTAAACCATTGACTCTAGAAGAAAAATAACTATCAAAGCTTATGATGAGGAAGAAAGATCCTCTAAAGGAATTATTGTTCTTCCTGTCAGAGTCGGACCAATTGAAAGGAATGTCACATGTCAAGTTCTGGATCTACCCCTAGCCTACAAAATCATGTTGGGAAGACCATGGATTCAAAAAATGCAAGCTGTACCATCTACTTGCCACCAATGTATAAAGTTCCCACATAATGGGGTGTAAGTAACTATTCCCACAGATGCTAACTATACTTGTAACATATCAAAGAAGGTAGTATGATCCCACATAACAAGGAGGATATGGATGAGATTGCTCCTGACACCACCAAGGATATGGTTATGAAGAGCTTTGGAAAAACCTTAAAACTTAAAGAAACAAGTATGGGAGAGTACAAGCTAGACCTGAATCCCTCACTGATAGAGTTACCCATGTCACCAAGATCCTATGGCAGACCCTCCTCATCTTTCACACCTACTGCATCAAAGGAATCAGAAGTTCAAAAATCCATGAACATGGTTAAGGCATCCACATCTTCTTTAGATAACACAAAAGAACAGGTAGTCTTGGACTGGATTTACAAAGGAGAACCAGAGGAAGTTGAAGTCAAACATATGGAAATATCCCCAGACTAGTATGGGAAAGGATATGATCTCCTCAAGAAAATGGGATACAAAGGAAAAGGACCTCTAAACGACACATGAAGAGGACTTATTGAACCTATACACATGGAGTTCCAGAATACCAGAGACAAAATAGGACTGGGTTTTAATACTAAAACTGACAAACCTGCTTTGAAAGACAACCCAACCTCTGACAGAGGGAGCGATGAAACAGATGAGATAGTACTAGAACCATGACCTTATGAAAGATTATTACATGTTGGTACAGAGAATCCTAAATATCAAGGAGAGTGCTATGTACCAAGCTTTGAGGTACCGCAAGATCTTCACACCCCTTTGTTAGCATAGCCTCCCATTCAAGAGGTAGGAGACTCCACAACAGATGGTTCATAGATACCATTGATAACAATAGCTACCGAGAGCACACCCTGACGACAGGATTTACATCCTAACTGGGGGCAGTTAGTCACAGTTTCACATGTCCTTGATCTACCACACTTTGATCCACAGGTAGCTAACTGGGTACATCAAATAACCATTGTTGAATACTTAAACAGATCTAATGATGAGGTCACTAACTCTCATGATTATGAATGGGATGAGCTATCTGTCACCATAGAAGATATTGAAATAGATACAATTGACATGTTTGTGGCTCCCTCAGCTCCTCGTGAACAGTCTAACACTAATCCCAATGACACTGATAATCCTAAAGTAGAGGAAGAGTTCCTTCTCCCCATCATGGAAGGAGAGATTGGTGCTTTCCTAAGTCTAGAAGAAGTCTAGAGGTGACAAGAAAGAATCCTCCTTTTATGAAGATATGAAGATGACAGTTCCACTAACGAGTCACTAGAGTTTGGACTGCATATAACTAACAATGACCCTTTTTATGACGATCTCACTCTTATTGATCTAAACATTGAAGAAATTAACTTAACAAAACATGTCATGGCAGTTAATGGTCTTGATGCTGTCCTTCCCAGAGTCTGATTCCTTGTCTTTGATACACCTAGACCTAATTGATTGGACTAGTACAGATCCTACGCCTATCCTTGACTTTCTCAATGACTACACCCTGGCTTGCTATCTCAATGCTTATGAACCTTAGCCTTCTTCCACCAATGCAAGGAGCATGAACATGTCACAGGAGGATATCAAGTTTCTCAGTAAAAAATTGAAGAATAAAAAGAAAAAGGGGACTGACGGTGAAAACCATGTCATGGCAGTGTCAGATCCCAAAATAGTAAAAGCAAAAGACATATCTAATGGTGAAAACCTCTCAGAGGTGCCAAAGGATGAGATTCTTGATATCCTCCCCAAACATTTTCAATAAAGGTCTTCAGTTCTGATAGAACCAACACAGCTAGTTAATTTGGGCATAATTTAAGATCCTCAAATAGTTCACCTGGTACAATCTTTGTCTAAAGAAGAAAGGACATAGTTCATAGAGTTCCTGAAAGAGAAGAAGATCAACTTCGCATGGTCTTATACAAATATGCCTGGACTCAATCCTAATCTAATCATGCACTGCTTATCTATAGCTCCCAGGATCAAGCCCGTGAAACAAAAACTTAGAAAGATGCATCCTCATGTTGCCCTACAAGTAAAAGCGGAGCTAGAGAAATGGTTGAAAGCTAGATTTATCAGAGTCATTGCCTACGCAGGATGGATCTCCAATGTGGTCCCCATGTCTAAATCCAATAAATCTATCAAGATTTGTACCGACTTCAGAGACTTAAACAAAGCATGTCCAAAGGATGACTTCCCACTGCGTAATATAGATATGATCATAGACCTCTCAGCTAGATACCAGATGTATTCACTAATGGATGGATTCTTGGGCTACAATCAGATAAAAATTGCCCATGAGGAACAAGAGAAAATTGCATTTACATGTGCATGGGGCACCTTTTTCTAGAACGTCATGCCATTTGGGTTAAAGAATTCCAGTGCTACATATCAAAGAGAAACGACTACTATATTCCATGATATGATGCATAAAAACATGGATGATTACGTGGATGACACCTTAGCTAAATCCAAAGAAAGGAGCACTCATATTGATGATCTAAGAATAATATTGGATCGAATGGAGCAATTTCAACTCTGGCTCAATCCAAAGAAGTGTGCCTTTGGGGTCCAATCAAGAAATCTCTTAGGATTCATTGTTTCAACAAAGGGAATTGAGGTAGATCTGGAAAAATTCAAAGCTATTCTAGAGATGACTCCCCCATGCAACATCAGTCGAATGAGGACATTGCAAGGGAGACTTCAATCAATCAGAAGGTTCATGTCACAACTTGCTGATAAAGCACAACCCTTTACCAAATTACTACATAAAGGGGTCACCTTCAAAAGGGATGAACACTGTGAAACCAACTTCAGAGAACTAAAAGGGTACCTAACTACTCCTCCTATTCTTATGGTGCCTATTCATGGCAAGCCATTACTCCTCTATATTTTAGCTACAGCTACATCACTAGGAGTATTGCTCACATAGGAAGATGAAACAAAGAAAGAAAGAACTACCTACTACATCAGTAGAATGCTAGTCTCCTATGAGCTCAATTAAAATATTATTGAAAAATCATGCTTGCCAGTCATTTTCACATCACAGAAATTGAGACACTACATTCTCTCTCATACAGTAAGGCTTGTTGCTAAGATTGATCCTCTAAAGTACCTTTTGATCAAAATAGCATTAACATGATGATTAGCAAAATGGGTCCTCATTCTAAGTGAATTTGACATTGAGTATGTGGATAGGAGAGCTATTAAAGGACAAGTCCTCATTGATCAACTAGCTGATTCACCGCTTCAAGATGATGAACCTCTAAGGATTGAATTCCCTGATGAAACAATTATGCATCTAACTGAGTACCCATGGAAGATGTATTTTGATGGTTCTTTCATGCAATAGGGCTCTGGAGCTGGGTTTCTATTCATAACTCCTCAAGGTTACAAGATACCCAAGTCTTACAAATTGATGTTTCCATGCACGAACAACATTTCAGAATATGAGGCACTGGTAAATGGTCTTAAGCTCACCATGGAATGGAAGATTGTAGAGTTGCACATGTATGGTGACTCCCAGCTCATCATCAATCAAGTCAATGGAGATTACTAGACAAAAGATGAAAAGTTGATGCCCTACAGACAATTGGTTGATGACTTGAAGAAATACTATCTTCATCACATTCCAGCAAATACCCAGAATGGAGAAAAAAGCTACAGATGCTATGGCTACCTTGGCGTCCATGTTACAAATGGAGGAATATCAATTCTTCTATGATTTCTTGGTGGAAGAAGTCTCCTATCGCGCCTTTGATACCCCTGAATAGCAAGTAATTTGTGCTTTGAATACCCAAAACCAATCTCGCTATGCCAAGATCATTGCTTACTTAACTGACCAAACTATTTCCAATGATCTATCCCAAAATTAGAAAAGAGCCTTGATTAGGAAAGCATCGTATTATGTCCTCATAACTAATAACTTATATCGATGAGGTCTCGACGGTATGCTTCTTAGATGTTTAGAACTTGAAGAGTCCAATCTCGCATTAAAAGAAGTCCACAAAGGTGTATGTGAATCACACTCAAACGACTTTCCATTAGCTAAGAAACTACTCAGAGTAGGCTATTACTGGCCTACCATGGAAAAAGATGCTATTCAGTTTTCAAAAACCTGTCATAAATGTTAGACACATGGAAATCTTATCCATGCTCCTATTAGAGAACTCATACCTTTCATTACACATTGGCCATTTCAGTAATGGGCCTTTGACTTGGTTGGACAAATATATCCCAATTCTTCAAATGGACACAAGTTCATCATTACGACCATTGAGTATTTCACAAAGTGGGTTGAGGCCGTGCCGCTAATCAAATCCACTGGAAAATAGGTGGTTATGTTCATTCTGAACTACATTATCTGTAGATATGGGATACCCTCTTCAATTGTAATAGAAAATGGGGGCCAATTTAAAAATCAAGACATTGATGACCTTTGTGAACAGTTCCACATCACTCAACACTACTCCTCAATCTATTATCCTCAAGGTAATGGACAAGTTGAGGCATCTAATAAGAATATTCTTAAGATCCTACATAGAACTGTAAGTAAGTCTGGCAGAGACTGGCATCTACAACTGAATCTGGCACTATGGGCCTACAGAACAAGCATCAGAACACCAACTGGAGCCACGCCATTTTCTCTAGTCTATGGCGCTGAAGCAGTACTACTTATTGAGGTTGAAATCCCATCTTTGCAGATATCTTTACAAGGTCTTGTTACTAATGAGCAATACCACATCGATAGGGTGAATTCTTTAGACCTACTAGATGAGTGCAGACAATAGGCATTCGATCATCTGAAGGTGTAACAAGAACGTATGTCCAAAGGCTACAACAAGAAGGTCAAACCACAAACATTTGAAGTGGGGGATCTTTTCCTAAAAGAGAACCCTAAGAACTAGCCTAACAGAGAGCAGAAGGGAAAGTTTGAACCCTAAGAACTAGCCTAACAGAGAGCAGAAGGGAAAGTTTGAACCTAACTGGTTGGGACCTTATGTTATCACTACTACTTTTGGGACTGGAGCTTATCAACTAGCTACACATGAGGGAGATGCTCTTCTAGATCCTATTAATACTCTACATTTGAAGCGGTTCTATGCTTGATGTTCGGCTAGCAGAGTCTGTACAGTGAAAAAGTTCTCAAAAAATACCAAAAACATTCAGAAATTGATCCTGAAGAAATCCAAAAATGGTGGAAAAAGTCTTGAAGAAAGGTATCTTTGGTGAAAACTTGGTAAACATGCGCCTTGATGCTACAAATACGTTCAAAAAATAAAAAATAACAAAAAATTGAAAAAGAGAAAAGTGCCTTGATGACAACCTGGTAAAACAGGCATCTTGGTAGCAAAAAAGAAAGAAAAGTTCTTACCAAGTGGTGAAAACCTGGCAAACAGGCGTCACTTGTGTTCTGCGCTCCATCTATCAATGCAGTACTGATACTAAGCCTTCACAATTACACCTATGCTAAAATGCTGACTTTATTTCCTAAACAACTATCTTATCCTCGCTTGGGATTTGTCTGCATTTCTATCTTAGGATCAAGTCATTCTGCATTGGGGGCATCTTTTCCAGTCTGATAGGTTGTGTCTGCTAGGTTGTCATAGATGGTTTGTCTCGTGATACGATGCTTTCTGATACTTTCACTACCACTATCACTTTCATGACACAAGGGTAACACGAATATTGCACTAACATGAATGGTGTTCTGAGGACCTACATGGGATCACAAATAGGAATAACGATGTACACAGACATGGAACACCTATTTGCTTGAATTTCGACTTTTTGATTGTTGAATCTCTACTGCGCTTGACAATTGAATCAATAGTATTTCTTAATACTACTTAAACATAGTTTGATCTTGGTTTGATTATTACTCTTTTATGTCCTGATGATGTTTTAACTAGGGGCATCTAAGCAGTTATGAATTATATTTGATTGATTCACAATTGATGTTGTTATGCCTTCCAAGTTACTCCATGACGTCTGCACAAAGACAAAGAGGCGCAAGGACTAGGGGCATAACGTTTTCTTAATTTTCTACATATGGTGATTATTCCAAATGATCCTATAAATTTCACCTAACTTAGATGTTTATGGTAAGAGCTGCCACTATCAGTGGATAGCCGCATAAATATCGATCTTTGTTATGTGTAAACTACAGTGAGGTTGACACAATTTTCTTGTCTATTTTTCTGAATCAGATTCTCACTAAATTATATGATGCATAATGTACCCAAGGATATGAATTTTCAAGGTCATTGTGGGTCCAATATCTTACCTTACACAGATTCTAATATATTAAAAGGAAGGTGACTATTTTGTTATCCTGGCTTCTATGCCTTGATGCCTAAGTCTATTTCTGACATTTCAATAAAACATAGTATTCATACTTTCATAATATCAGTGGGTATTAGTGTTGGTTGTACTATCAGGTGGTATCCATTCTGAAAAGTGCCCAATGATGACAAAAGGCTACAATATCTGCAAATCAGTGACAAGTCCTAAGAGTCTGCATATAGCTGCATTTAGAGATTGCATGATTCATTTTCAAAAGAATAGCATAACAAAAGAATTTGTGCTCAAAAATGATTTCTATTTTCTTCTTCTAAATCCAAGTTAAAATTGCATCCATTTACTATCACTGATATTTATATCGTTGCACATCCATAGAATACATTTTGCATTCATAAAATGAGACAGAGGGAAAATACAAAAACAAAGCATTTTTATTTCTACATCCTAAGTGCATCCATACATTTTACATTGCATAAGAAAAACTCAAAAACACACATTTGCATATTCACATAGTATCATTTGAAACATATTTATATCAATGATAAATCCACAAAACAACATCATCATCTAAATCTAACTCATCATATGATCAAGATATAATCACATGTGCAAATAAAACAATCAAAGCAAAGAGCACTCATGAAACATGTTAGAATCAGAAATAGTTGCCTTAGATATATATCTCAAACATGGTACAAATCAAAATATGACACAAGTCTACATTAAGAGTATCAGCAAATTAGAAAGAATAAGATATATATATATATATATATATATATATGTGTGTGTGTGTGTGTGTGTGTGTGTGTGTGTGTGTGTGTGTACAAAAGAAAGATCTCAGAAGGATCCAGATATACAATATACATGTGTAAATAGAATACAGTATCAACTCTGGCTACTCCCCTCTCCCTAACCTGGAGGAGGAGGAGGTGGTACAAATGGAGGAGGAGGAGGCATTTCCCCCTCTGATTGCTAGGCCAACCATGAAAATGACATAGCTCTCTACCCCTCTAGAACTGCTGCATGATAAAGAGCATAATAATAAGTAGCTCTCTAGCCCTGATGAACAACTATACAGGCCTGTATGTCTCGCTCTGTCCTAAGCTGCTCAAGCTGTGCATCTCTATCTGCCAATAAAGCATCTGCTGTCGTAAGCTTGGCCTCTAAAGCTATGATTCGTGCCTTGAGCTTCTCTCACTCCCACTTGCACTGCGATAGAGGATCTCCATCTCTACCAGAACCCCTGCCAGAATCTTGTCTCAAAGGCCTATCCTGAGATCTATCCTGTGATATGTCAGGCTGTCTTTGCTGCTACTACCTCTGCTGATCTCCTATAAGTAAGGGACCTAGATCTATCCTAGGAGCCACAAATCTAGATTGGGTACGCCGACCCTCTCCACTCCCGTTGGCAACATCTAAGTGGCCACCCACAGCACTACCACCCCTGTCATCTCCATCATCATCCCCCTCATCTTGAGGAGGATGTCTCCCATCTTGACCTCCATCTCAGCCTCTGTCTCTCCCTCCATGCCTACCGGTGCCCCTATCTCTCTGATCTCCTCCTCTCCCTTTGGTGGGATGATCATTAGGATCATAATCTAGTGGCTCCTTCAACGAGGAATGACCTCCTCCTGGCACTGTGAATCAAGGGAATGAATGCTGAAGCATCTCTGCTGTGTATCCATTCAAGCAACTTGCATCTGTAACATCCAGGTGAAGATCCCAATATACTCCAACCATGTCCCTAATCTCCTGATGGGCGGTCTCATAAATCAGCTAGGCACCCCACAATGATGCCTCATCTTAGATCCAGGCATATACAGTAATATTCTGTGTCCTTTCCTGCCATCGGCCATACTATCTTAGAACTCAGGAGCGCATGAACTACTCTACAATGTATCTGGTCCGTCCAATGAGATACCTGCTCTGAAATAAAAATGGTACCTGTTGAGCATCTGAGGTCCACTCCTCACAATCTTAATATGGTCACTAGGCGACCTCAGTTATATCATTAAAGAGCCATTTCCAGTACTTTACCTTGCCCAGATGGGGCTACTAAATAGGACCTACATACATATATACATAGGCCTGGTCTGGTGCCTGTTGTCTATCTACTATCGGTTGTGTAACATGGATGTGCTCCCAGGCCCAGATCTAAAGAATCAATATACCTACGATCATGCTCTGAGTATAATGATATACAATCTTGTGAAAATATCAGTACATATGGGATAAGATGCAACTACCCCATGCAAATATCCATCTATGGGTGACCATTTTCTCTAGCATGTCCACCCATCTAACCAAGAACCCATGCTGACCTCTGTCTAGCATCAGGATGCCACCTATCAAACCTACTTTTGATCATAATGATAGACCATGTAGTCCCATGAGAGGTATCTCTGATCGATGGTGTTGTCCTGGAAATATCGACAAGCTACTCCAATCGCCATAGAAGACGTCACCTCGAAGCGCACCTCATGACCAATAATCAGAACACACAATATGCGCCATACGTCCTTGGTAGTCACTATCATCTCCCCGGTCAGGAGATGGAAGGTTTTGTGCTCTGAGTGCCATCTCTCGGAAAGAGCAATCAACAACCCTTAGTTTACCCCTATATCAGGTAAACCTATCAAAGATCATAATCCACAACGGACTATTGTCGCATGCTCCTCAGCTGATAACAATCTAGACAAGGCAAGCACACGACCTGGATATGTGCCTCTAAAAGAAACTACCTCAAAATATGCCTACTTTTGACACATACAAAGATAAAATCAGTGTTCTATCTACAACAAAGATGCACACTCCTGATCAGTTAAGTAATTCAAGGTCTGCGACAAGCAAACATGTCAAAATGGCTAAGTTCCTAAGTCTACAAATGAGATGTGATCCTAAAAAGACAGGGTGTGATCTCTTTTACTTGATGTGATCCTGGAAATATAGGATGCGATTGAAATCACAGGGTGCAATCCCCAAAATACGGGATGTGATCCAGGACATCCTGGATTCAATGCAAAAATTTAGGAAAACTAGATACGATCCAGGAAATATCGGATGCGACACGGGTTTGACAGGGTGCGATCCGGAATCCCGGATGTGACCCAAAACTTAAAAGGCTCTACAAGCTACAAAAATACATAAAACTCAAATTTGCGAATTTCACACAGTAGTTTTATGAGTACTTACCGGAGGTGGGTAATCGGTTGGGCGCTGATGTCGATGACTGAGCTCAAAATAATGTTTATGCACGGAGACCGCCATCTTCTCTGCAGAGCTCTCAGAATTGCTATGGGTAAAAGTGAAAATGAGTAGTAAAATGGTAATTTTTGAGCTATGTATTGGTCTTTTGAGCTATTTAGGGGTTTCAAAACTCCTCCCAGGCAATTGAAACTCCATTTCTGTTCTCCTTTTGATCAATTGGGAACCAAATCGAAGGTGCCTAAGGTGTTTTATGCAGTACAGTAACATTTTTGCGACAACTCCTTAAAATGCAGATTTGCTCCATTTGTTTTGAAAATCCATCAAATTGCACATCTCATCATAAATCTTGGTCCGACATCATTTTATCAGTCCCACCACTCACATTTCATGTGATGTTTATTCTTAAACACACTCTCTTTTTCACTTCCTCTACTCCGTTCTTTCTTGCCCTAACCGCTTCCTGCAAGTGATATGTTCATTCCACTGAGGGATTTTATTCTTTTCCTTTGATTTCATTCCCAAGGGGGCATGATCACACTATTATCAATTAAATTTTTGCTCAAAACAACATCAAAAATGACTTCGTTATCAAACAAACTAGGGGCATGACAATTTCCTTGACTAAGTCAGAACTATTGGATAGAAAGCTTTGGTTCTCATAAGCTGGATATCTTGTGTTTCGTCATTTTAAAAGATTTTTATTAAAGCTCATGATAGCTTCATACTGACTTTTGGACGATAATCAAGTTCAGAATCAGTATTATCAATCTTTGGACAACAACCAAGTTCATAATTGGTATCTTTAAAATCTTTTATTAATCTTTGTACGAAAACCAAGTACAAAGTCAATTCTATCAATTTAGTTCGATCAAGTGCGAGACTGATCTCATCAGGCATTTTGATTGATCATGAGCGAAATTCTCAATTTTTTTGAAGTCAAAATCAAAAAATTTCTTTAAATCAATGTGCTACTCGCACATCAATTCCAAGATGGGCAAATGTAACCACCTGGATTTGGTCTGTTCCGACTATAGACGCTATTTTCCCTAAGTGTGATCATACCCCCAATTATGTCACGACAATGTTACATTGGCATAATTCATTTTTAAATCAGATTTAATGTCCTAGGTGATTTTTATTACTAAATTATATTAACTACTACAACCATACAATTTAAACCAATTCA
The DNA here is from genome assembly GCA_018584345.1 of Thuja plicata. NCBI lineage: Eukaryota > Viridiplantae > Streptophyta > Pinopsida > Cupressales > Cupressaceae > Thuja > Thuja plicata. Next base: position 480,850 of record MU227773.1, read on the forward strand.
AACCAATTAAAACAAATCAAATTCAAAACATGGCTATAGTATTTAATCATAAAGGAATTAAATAAATCTCAATGTGTCTCATCACTTGTAAATAAACCCATTCCCCTAGCCTAAATAATTTAATTAAATTTGCTATAGTCCTCTTAATTATTAAAAAGCAATTAAATGTTTAAATAATTAATATCCCTATTTTTGAATGAATTAAATAAGTTTTATTCATTTCATTAATATTCCTCTAAATCCTAACCTAACCCACTTCAACCACTTTGACTTTGGGTTTGAACCTATCCCAACCCATTCACCCTTGCTAATCTAATCTTAATCCTAATTCTATTCTAACCCACCTCCTAATGTTGTCACATTCCATTAAGGAATGATTAAGGACTCCACCCACTTGATAAAGTCAAGGAATCTCAAAATTCCTTTCCTCAAGTCCACTTTCTCAAGCCACCCTCTTACACCCTTCCCATGCTTCTTTAAGGCTCTTATTAATGCCTCATTAATGTAGATTCCTTGAGCCCATGTTTCCACCATGCCTATTGAATGCATTTGGCATTTATTGCTCTTACACACCATTAATGAGTTTTTCAACTCCATTAATGCACCTTGTCCCCCCTCTCTCTCTCCTCATTCTTCTATAAATAGAAGATGTTTTTGAGCACAAAAAAGCCTTTATTTTTATAGTAAAATTGCATTGTTATGCTGTTAGAATAAACATAGCTTCATATCATATTTTAGATTTTGTGTTCATGCATTTTCATTTTCATGCTTTTTAGAGCTAGAATGCATGTTTAGGAGATATCTTTCTTGTTTTAACTCAAATCTTTCATGCTAAGTTCTATATGTCACTCATAGTAGCATAATCTGAGGGCTATTGTGTTGCTTATCATAGTCTTCTTAGTTAGAAAGCAATAGGTTGATTTTAGTTACTCTATATGCTCATCTAACCATCCTATCCACTAATGAAATGACCTATTGAAGTGTTGTGTCTCTCTTAATAGGTACAAAAATCACACACACAAGAATTAACTGACATCTTTACCAAGCCATTACTGAAAGATACATTTGAGTACCTGAGATAGAGACTAGGGGTACAACCCTTGTCTATCGGTTAGTAAAGTTGACTAGGAGGCTGCATCAGCCTATACACACAATCAGAAGATCAATCATGTTGATGCAAGGACCGAGATGGACAGCAACAAATACATCTGTACACAACAAGGTACAAATCTGCACCGAACACCAGAGACAACGTATTGCTGATGGATAGGGAAATTCAAGGAGTATATTATAAAAAGGATGGAAGATGATATGGAATAATTGTTTGGCATTGTTGTCAAAGGGAGAGAGATTATCTCATTATCAAGAATTCATTATCAGAAATAAAAAGGGAAAGAGATTATCTCATTATCAGGAAGAGATTATATCATTATCCATGAAGAGAAGTTCCTAAGAATTCAAAGGGAAAGTTAATCTTTATCCAAAGGGAGAAATTGATTACATGTGAAATATCCATCTAAGGGAGAGAAGTATCAAAAGGGAGAGAATACATACAAAGGGAGAGATTGCTGTCAAAGGAAAGAGAGATGTTCAAGAAGAGGAACAGTAAAGGCAGAGTACATATCAGAAACATAGATAGAAGCTACTACATCTATCCAGTAAAGGGATTGAGGATTGAAGAACACACTCTGCAAGAAACAAATCTAAGCTATATGAGCTTACCAAGAACCAGACATTTGTACTAGTTATAATAAGAGAGATTGATCAATTTCTACTGTTATATTTCATATTGCATTAGTAATAATATAGTGTGATAATGTAGTGTTTTTCCATCAATGCCAAAGGGAGAGATTGATGACATGTAACTGACTGAATGTTTGAAGATGTTAATTTGATCAACAAAATGCAGAAAGATAATGCAAGACATTAAATCAGTTAATGGATTGTATTGTCATTGATGTCAACTTGATATAATCTAATTTGTTATATTCAAAGTGTCAAAGACTTCAAAAAATCAGAGAGATAAAGATTATGCTTTCAGTAATGCATAAAATACCAGCATTCACTAAGTGACTTCAAATACCAGCGGTTAGTGAAAACTAAAGGACAAAGAAAACTAAGAGCAAAGTCACAGTGATGCCTGAGAAAAGAAACCGACGAGCATTACCAACGAGAAAAATCATAAGCATTACCGACAACCAGATTTACAGTGTTAACCGAAGGACAGACAACCCCAACGAACATAAAACACCGATGGAGAAGCCCGAGGAGAACTAAAGTGTTGATTGAAGCTATCAAAGATTTAAAACTCTGAAGCTAACTGAAGTTCAGAAATGACAAAATACTTAGCTAACAGAGCTAAAGATAGACTTAACTGGTTGTTGACATTGTTTTAATCGACAAGTTAAAGCCAGAGATAAGTAAAATATTTAAAGTTTTTTTATCTAGTTGTCATGGAGAAATCTATGAGATAAAGCATGAGTTTTGTTTAAAATCAAGATTGGCTAAGATTGTGGATCACACCAAGAACAAGAAAATCAAGAAGTGAGAAACGGTGTTATCATGTCTTTAAAGAGACAAATTAATTCATTATGAATTAAGGGGAGTGAATGAAAAAGAGGATGTTGAAGAGAAACTAATGAAGAAAAAATTCATACAGTCTTGATCAATCAAGCTGAGGAAAGAGTTAAATATTTCTGCAGACACCGAGCAACAGAGAAGTACAACATCACCAAGAAGAAAGAAGTGGAGAAAAAGTATTGAAAAGACATATTGATCAGAAAGGTAAAATGAGCTTACAATAGATTTGAAAATCTACAAGTATAAGTTGTATGTGTGAACAGATCATTTACTATTTCAGTTTAACCATTGATTCAGAAAGTCTCTTTACTGAGAAGGATTTAAAGATCCTTTCTATATTGAGATACATACCAAGGAGTATCAAAAAGTTTGATCATGAAGATAGCATGAGATGCCAGATACCATTTGACAAACTATACTGGGTTCAGTCATAGAAGGTATCATAGAGATACCTGATATCAAGTGACAAACTATTCTATTTAAATCCTCTAACAGGGTCACACCTAACAGTGTGTTTGTAACCTTTAACAAGGTTGGCTCTTCACTGAGCTCACTTCAAAAGAGTGAAAATTTTCAGTTACCGGTCCCAAGTGGTTTTTCCTGTAACAAGGTTTCTACATTAAAAATCCATGTGTCAATGTGTTTATGAGTCATTACTTTAGTGTTTTTCATTACACATAACTAATCTGGATTGATCGCTATACACTAAACAATTTACTATTTTTCGGTAAATGAAAGACTGTTATTCGGTAAACAATAAGAATAAGGTTTAAAAGAAGACTCCAAGCAGTAGTTATTTGATAAGTATATTTTAAGGCATATATCTTGTAGGACTAAAGATAACTAGAGGCTTAATATTGTGGTACTAAGTTTTTGGGTTGATTTATTGGAATATTTTTGAGGCCACTGATTCACCCCCCCTCTCAGTTATTCTAACAAACATGCCCATTGCAAGAAAATTTACCATGTCCCTACGTTCCCCTAGATCGAGTAGAGAGCCCAAAAACTTGGATGAAATTTCCATTTTGATCCTATAATAATCCCCACTATGAAAAAATTCCTCCCCAAGCACCGATTTCAGGGAAGTAAGTGTATATGCTAAATGTTGACCTCTTTATCTAGCCATACACTTCAACATGGTCCTTATTCATCGGTCACATACAGGAATGCATATGAATTTATTCATCCTGCATGCCTAGATGAGCTGACCTATTGTGACCTATCTAGATGGGGTTTTGAGCAGCTCTCAGAATTTGAGAGTCCAACAACCAATACCAATCTGAGAATGGGGGGTTTAATCTAGAATGCAAATGAAATATTTAATCTAGAAATGAATATGCAAGATTAATCTAGAAATGGAAGATGAGATTAAGCTAAGAATACTTGAAAGAAAATAATCTATAGTGAAATGCATTATTAATCTATTGAATGATGTTATTCTATTGCAATAACAATGAGAACAATGAAATCTTGAATGCACACAAATTTGGGCTAACGATTCAGCAGTGATTTGATACTCCAAAAATATGCATTCTTCTCCTCTTTGAATGAGAGAAAATAGGGTTTTTTATAGAGTCCTAGAATCAATCGACGGTCAAGATTGAACGGGATGAATGGTGGAGATTGAATGAGATTCCAATTCAGAATGGTAAGTTTCCTTGAGAGAGACAATCAACTGTTGGCTTTTGGAGTGAATGAAATAGTTAACTAGTTTGTTGCACTTTCGAATTACAGTTAACTCAGAGTTTCCATTTTTGAACTGAAGTGAGGATTTTGGAGGGATTATTTGATTAAATAAATGAAATATGACCTCGTAAATGCACTTTCTCAATTATTTGAATAATTAAATTCAATTATTGAAATGAGGATATTTATTTAATAATCAAATTTTATCTAATTCCTTTTTATGTATTTTAGCTAAAAGGGTGAATTTAATTTAATTAAAGTGCTAGGACTTTTTAATTTAATTAATTTGATCATAGGGTTTATTTAGCCAATTGTAATTGATATTTAGGAATTAAATATAGGATGTGATTAATGCAGATTTAGGGTTTTCACATTTGACACTTAGGTCAAGTAGAGTCAGTCACAAATCGGGATTGCTTAGTACCATAGGACTTTGATGACTCAAAAAGTTGATAAATGCAACAAAATTGGTTAGGGTTGCAAGATGCTAATTTTGGGGTATTACATTTTGCCCCTCTTTGAATTGATGTGTGAGTAGCACATTGATTCAAAGAATAGTATGATGTTTGAAGCATAAAAGAATAGTTGAGATTGATTTTGAGAATTGATGATGTAAATATTGATTGACGAAGGTTTCAGAGTCATCTCCAGAATGGATCTTAACTCTCTGAAGTCTCGGTTAGATTTCTGAGACACCGATTAAGTCGAGTTTCAGAATCATCTCCAGAATGAAGCTCGACTCTCAAGAATCTGGGTTAGATATCCCCGATACCTGGTAGACCAAGTTTCAGTATCATCTTTAGAATGAATCTTGATTCTTTGAAATATAGGTTGGTCACCCAGACACTAGTTAAAAGATATTTCGAGGGTCATCTCCAGAATGAAGCTTGACTCTCAGGAATCCAGGTTAGATTGCCCTGATACCTAGCAGTGAGATTTTGAGAACCAACTCCAGAATGAAGTTTGAATCTCAGGAATCTAGGTTAGATTGCTCAGATACCTGGCAGTGAGATTTCAAGAACCATCTCCAGCATGAAGCTCGATCCTCAGGGATCTGAGTTAGATTGCTCAGATACCTAACAATGAGATGACAAGATGCAAGGAACATATATGCCTCTAGTGATTCAAAATTGTGAAATACCCAGTTTTGATTGTGAAGCACAAAAATTGAGCATGCCCCAAGTGATGAGATACCCCTAGCAACGAGGAATTTAAAAAATTAGATTAGATTGATTAAAATAGATTCGAAGTGATTCAATGATGTAATCATCCTGCCCCCTCAGGAGAGAAATGGAAAGATGACACATCATAATGGTGATTGAAATCAATAAATCGCATATAGATGTTAAATCAAAGGTCGAGAAGAACTCATAATAGATTATGGAAGATTCAAAAGTGATTTCAAGGTTTGGTTGACCAAGTTTGACTAGGGTTGACCAGAGTTGACTTTTAATGAAAATTTCAAAGATTTTGAGAAAGTGTTGATTGGATATGATTCTGACAAGAAAGTGACGTCAGAAAGTTAACTACACAAGCGTCCAATCGCATCAGTCCCTAAAATTTAAAATGCAATTTTGAGCTATATAGAATCATCCCAAAAATGGATTCAAAGCGGTTGATTTAGCCAAGGGTGAAAATTTTACGCAAAACAAAGCACTTTTGAAAATTAGGTCAAAAGCTATATATAAGCCAAAAGGGTCTTTTTCAATTCATTTGCACCATTGACTTTTGCGAGAGGAGCTCTGAGCGAAAAAAATGGTGGTCCCCATCAATTCTCACTATTTCGAGCGATGCAAGTCTAGAATGAAAGTGCAATCCTATGCTAGATGCGATTCCTAGTATTTGGTTGTTGGACCCATTGGATAGTTTTCATCACAGAGCATTTTTTTGGAACATCAGAGTCGATACAATCCTTACTGGTGCCACTGCAACCATAAGAATATGAATATGACTTTCATCGGATAAGATATGGGAAACCAACGTAAGCATCGAGGTACAACAACTGAGATGACCTGAATGTTGTTTCTAGTTGATGTTGCAAGAGTACACCAGTATCGAGGCATTCAAATCCAAGATAACCATGAGTGTGATCTAGTATAAACAAGAAGAGCAATAACAGTCAAGGAGATAGTTCCAACCTCACCTTGGCGTACAAATAAATAGGATGGAGGGATGTGAGGCTTTTCTACCTTAATGCAGGAGCTCTTATCACATACACCCTATTTATTGGATTTTTTGGATAATCGGGACCACACCAACATGCAATAGACAAAGAAAAGATATATGAAAATCAATGAAAATAGACAACATACAAATAGAAGTGCAACATACTTCAACCAGTTTCAATGTTTTCGGATGTGTATATGTATGAGGTGTTGAGAAACACTATTGTGCTTGTGAGGGTGATGTGTTTGATTTCTATCAATATGTTGTTTACGTTTGCGATATCCAATGTGTGTTAAGAAACACAAATGCGTCCAATGACAGTGTTAAAAAAAACTTTTGATTAGGGTGTTGAGAAACATCTGTTTGCGTTAGTAGCGAGTTGTCCTTTAGATATGAAAAGATTACTGACTCTGGTGTAATCCAAAGATATGATCAAATTTGGGGACCCATGCCCCTAGTATCAAACAATGATGACTGACTTGACTCATACTGCAAGGACAAAGTTGATTTGTTTTCCCCCAGGTTATGATTCTGGATCGGTTTAAAGTCAGGAGGTTCTTAGAAGACCCAAAGTGTCATGAAACTGACTGAAAGCTATATACAAACCGAGGAAAAGGATTTCCAAGACTGAGTATTGATAGATAGAGTGCTAATTACAACTCCAAATTCAATGGATTGATGTCAAAATGTAGATATACGTTGTTTGCGAGAAAATCTCATTAGTACGTCGATAGTAGACAGATGTAGTGAGAACCACTGGTGACTATCATGATAGAGATTCTCAAGTAGAGAGATCTCAGTAATAGCTAGGCATTAGCAGACAGATGTAGTGAGAACCACTGGTGACTGGCGCGAGGGAGATTCTCAAGTAGAGAGATCTCAGTACAAGCTAAGTGACAGTAGGCAGACGCAGTGAGAACCACTGGTGATTAACGCAAAAGAGATCCATAAAATTAATAGGATAGTGCCCCCTAGACTAGGGAGGTTGTCCCTAGAGTATGACTATTTTCAATCCATGGAAGTTAGTATCTCGAAGGTAATTGAGAGCATGTGCATGAGAAAATGAAAGCAGGAAAGTAGGAAAGCAATTGTACAAAGCCAAGTGATGTTGCAATAGATATAGCATTGTAGAACAAGAGGTGCCTATTTACCAGGTTTTCACCCTCTTGGCAGAAATTCTTTGTTTGCTACCATGATGCTTGTTTGCCAGGTTTTCATTAATGACACTTTTTTATTTTTATTTTTCATTTTTTTTTGTATTTTTGTATTTTTTTAAATTTTTTTTGGGTTTTTTCTGATATAAAATAGATCTTTTGAACAGGTAGATAGAGTTGCAGAACCATGGGAAATATCATCAAACCAGAGCCAACACAAGCCATGTGCCCTCATGACAAGGTGTAAAAAAACTTATTTGGATGGATTTTGGGGGAAAAGAAAAAAAAATTATTCCCATTACTGTCCTTTCTTGTAAGACTAGAAGAATTTGTGAATGAGAAATTTCATCCACCAGGTAGTACACTTCCAATTGTTTTTGAATTCTTTAAGGACTTTACTATGTATAAGAGAATTTCGACGATGTCTCAGCTGTAGAATTATTTCAAATGAAGGGAATTGATCATCTCTTTGAGTTTCTCTCCTTTAGTGGTGGAGAGTTGATAAGCATCAAACCCAAATACTGTAGTGACAACATACAGACCAAGACAATTCAGTTCAAATTTTCCCTTTTGGATCTGCTACTTTTGATTCTTAGGGTTCTCTCTCAGAACAAGATCACCCACTTGGAAGTCCCTTGGTCAAAGATTCTTGTTATAGCTCTTAAACATCCATTTTTGATATGCTTCGAGGTGATTGAATGCCACTTACTGACATTCATCTAGTAGTTCCAGCTCTTGCAGGCGAGATATTCTGTTGTCATCATCAGTGATGAGGCCTTTCAGAGAGAATCATAGAGTAGGAATCTCAAACTCAATAGGTAGCATAACATCCAATCCGTAAACCAAAGAAAAAGGGCATGGACTATTGGTGTTCGTATACTTGTTCTATATGCCTAGAGAGCTGGATTGATTTGGAGATGCCAATATCATCTAGATTTGTGAACTATGCGATGTAGGATTTTAAGGATCATTTTGTTTGATGCTTTCGCCTATCCATTACGCTGAGGATAATAGATGGAAGACCAGTGTTGAGTGATTTTGAACTTAGAACATATCTCCTTGTTCTTAAACTGCCCCCATTATCAGTGATTATAGAAGAGGGTACACCATACCTGCAGATTATGTAATTGAGTATGAACATTGCCACAAATTTTCTATTTCCTACAGTGAGAGGTACTACCTCTACCCACTTGGTGAAATAATTTGTAGCTGTTATCATGAACTTGTGTCTATTTGATGACGAAGGATGAATCTGACCCACCAAATCAAAGGCCCATTGCTGGAATGGCCAAAAAGTGATGAATGGAATGAGATCCTTGGCTGGAGCGTGAATTAGATTTACATGTAATTGACACTATTTACAAGAATTAGCATATTGCGTAGCTTCCTTTTCCATGTCTGGCCAATAGTAACCAGCTCTAATAAGCTTACAGGCTAGTGTCAGGCTTCTCGAGTGAGATCCACAGATGCCTTCATGCACCTCAACTAACGCATGCTTAGACTCATCGGGTTCTAAGCACCTAAGAAGGGTACCGTCTAGACCTCGCCTATACAAGTCATTAGCTATGATAATGTACCGTGAAGCACTATAGATTAGGCGACATTTCTCATTGTGGGTGTAGGTATCTAGAAAAATTTGGTCACAGAGGTAGGAGTATATGTGATGGAAGCAGGATGAATCGTGTCCAATGATGAAACAAATCATCCGAGATTCAGGAGAGTCATAGGCTAGGTAGAGTAACATTTCCACTAGTAATTCATGTCAAAAGTCATTCTCTGACATCTATACCATAGAAGCGAGAGTAGCCATTACATCAGCCACTTTCTTGTCTGTCCTTGGAATATGTTGGAATGTGATGTGTACAAAGTACATTCCCAGGTCGTTGACCATCCACTTGTAGGGCACCATTTTGTCATCCTTTGTCTGATAAGTGTCATTTACCTGATTGATGACCAGTTGTGAATCACCGAAGACTTTTAGTTCATCTACTCGCCACTCGATGGAGATCTTCATGCCATTTATAAGAGCTTCATACTTGACGATGTTGTTTGTACAAGGAAACAACATCTTGTATGCTTTGAGTAAAGATTACTTTTGTGGCATGATGAATAGTATCCCGACACCTGACCCTTGTTGGGTGAATGAGCTGTCAAAGAACATAGTCTCGGATTGATGTGTGAGAAGTAGTATGGACTTGTCTAGAAACTTGATGCTCAACGGTTGATGATCTATGAGAGGTGCCTCCACCAATTTATCTACAATTTCCTCCCCTTCGATGGCCTTTCTTTCTACATACTCGATATCAAACTCACTGAATATCATGACCCACTTTGCTAGTCTACCTGTGAGGGTAGCCTTACAGAGCAAATATTTGAATGGATCAATCTTAACAATGAGGAATGTAGTATGAGAAATCATGTAGTGTCGCAGTTTCTGTGAAGAAAATACCACCGCTAGGAAAGCCTTCTCTATGACAAAATAGTTTGCTTTGTATGAGACCAGTGTCCTACTGATGTAGTAGAGAGATCTTTCTTTATTATTCTTATCTTCTTGAGCTAACAGGACACCCAGTGACGTATTTGTAGCAAAGATGTAAAGGATGAGCGAATTCCCATGAATAGAAGGCATCAGTATTGGTGGATTTGCAAGATATTGCTTGATCTGTGTTAGCCCTTTATCACAGTCTTCGTTCCATTTTTAGGTCACACCCTTGTGTAAAGTCTTAGTGAAGGGTTGTGACTTGTCAGCCAGTTGTGAGATAAAGCGTCAAATAGACTATAATAAACCTTGGAGTCCTCTCATTTGTCTAATGTTGCACAACAGTGACATTTCCATGATGGCTTGGACCTTCTCGGGATCCACTTCTATGCCTTTTGCAGAGATGATGTAACCAAGTAGTTTTCTAGATGTCACTCTGAATGCACATATCTTTAGATTAAGTCATAAACTAAACTGTTCCATGTGATGCAGTATAGGACCTAGATCTGCAAGGTGTGTCTTTCATTCAATTCTCTTAGCTAGAGTGTCATCAAAATATTATTCCATCATCCTATGCATCATGTCATAGAAGATAGTGGTGACAACCCTCTGATATGTAGCTCCAGCATTATTGAGCCCGAAAAGCATGACATTCCAACAAAAAGTGTCCCATGCACATGTGAAAGCAGTTTTCTCTTGATCTTCTAGTGCAATTCTTATCTGGTTGTAGCCAGAGAAACTGTCCATCAGTGAGTACATTTCATAACCTATTTTCATGTCTACAATCATGGCAATGTTGGGCAACGGAAAGTCATCTTTAGGACATGTATTGTTCAAGCCTCAGAAATATGTGCAGATTTAGATGGATTTGTTGTGTTTAGATACTAGAACAATGTTGGAAATCCACTTCGCGTAGTCAATTGCTCTGATAAATATAGATTTTAGAAGTTTTCTCCATTTAGCTTTAACTAGTAATGCCACATGTGGATGCATCTTCCAAAGATTTTATTTGATAGGCTTGACGCCTGGTGCGATGGACAAGTGATGCATGATCAGATTAGGATCCAATCCTGGCATGTCTGAACATGTCCATGCAAAGTTGATCTTCTTGCTCTTGAAGAAGGAAATGAATTCCTCTTTTTCTTCCTCAGATAATGGTTGTGCTAAATGAATGATTTGAGGTTCTGTGTCTGTACCCAAGTTCACAGGTTGATTTGGTTCAATCAGTACCGATGACCATTCCTAAAAGTGACTTGGAAGCATATCAAGTATCCCATCCTCCGGTGCCTTAGAGAGGTTTTCACCCTCAGATACGTCCTTTATTTTTTCTTTTAAAGCTCTGATACTGCCACAATGTGGTTTTCACCATTAGAGTGCCTATTCTTTCTTCTTTTAATTTTGCGACTGAGATACTTGATATTAGATTCATTCATGTTGACATTGTCTTCGCTGGTGGAGGACGTTACTGGTTTGACAATGTTAAGGTAGCAAGAAAGAGCATAGTCATTCTGGAACGTAAGTACTTCATTGGATGGAGAGGAAGAGTTCCAGTCTATGAGCTCGGGATGACAGAGTGGAAGAGAGGTGACAGGTTCTAGTGCGTTCATGGTGTAGTCATCAAAAGCGTAGACTAGCAAGTCAAGACCTAAAGTGATCTCATCCAGAGGCACAGTCAAATTCCTTTGACCCCTTGCAACCATAGTAGAAGACAAGTTAACAGTTATGGAATCAAACTCATTTGTCCTAACACTAGACCCTTCACCTATTTCAAGAGGGTTTTTGTATGCATGTACAGTATTGACATACTTGTCAGCAGTTGTACTGAACAGGGAATCAAATTCATACTAGTGCGAGTCAATACTACTTGAGATAGGTACCCCATCACCACTTGTGGCACCATCCGATTCTTGTTCATTACGTATAGCAATGATAGTGTGTTGGATTTTTTCTTGTTCAAACCGCTCTTGGAAATATGGTGGCATGTATAGCTCACCCTGATGACCAGGATTAGCATTTTGCATCTCTCTCAATCACTAATATATTAGTTGAGTGATTAAAGTAGTTTCATCAGAGTCGATGTCAGTCTTGACCATACTGACATGTGGTATAAAATCATTTGGCTCAGCAAAGAGCACAGAAAGATCTAGAAAAATAAGACAAGGAAAGAAATCCTCATCAGAGCTATCCTCTGAGTTTCCAGTTGTAGATGTGCGTTTATGTTCCGGTTGGTGATCCGGTTCAGGCACAAATTTGTTAATCCTTAAGTGAAATGAGATCTTCTTGAATCCTAGACTTGCAGTGTCACCTGTTCATCTACCAGTAGCTTCAAGTGGTTTGAGCAATCCTTTATTGTTCACTCCTATAGGGTCATTCCCTTTATAGCCAAAGCACTTCATAAGATGGAGACCCTTTCCATATTGTTCAGGTTCTATTTTGTGAGGTGGAGTGATTTGATTAGGTGTATCCTCCCATCTATAGAGCCAGGCTGCAATAGCCCTATTTTCATCTTCATCCTCTAATGGTGTTGTGGCCTGTACAAAGGTGCCATCATATAGTGTTTGAGGAGGAGTAGTAGAAGGTTTTTTGTCCTCAGAAGGCTTTCCATAAGAACACAGAGACAAAGGTAGAGATGTTATTGATAACACAGGTTCAATCTGATACCCCCCCATGCTAGTGTCCTTGAGTTTTAGAGTTTTTTTCATTTCCTTGAGCTTGGCATCAAAGAATTCAATAGACTCTCTGTTGGTGGGAACAAAGCTATCGACAAATTTGGTAAGCATGTTGCAATCATAGCTCGCATTAGAAGGTACAGTCACTTCCAATCATTGGAACAAAAAATTTTATGCATTGATGATATGTTGAAGGAACCACTTGCATTTCATGGATCCACATTCTTCCCAACAATATATTTTATGCTAGGGGAATGTCGAGCACCTAAAAAAAAACATCCCTTTCGATAGGTCCAACTCGAATTGGTAACACTACTAGCCCTTTTTATTTTTGATCTTCTTCATCATATGCCTTAATGGTGATTTTTTTATGGACATCTATGTAGTCTTCACCATAGCCTAATTGAGAAAGCAAGCTACTAGAGCAGATGTTAAGGCCAACATCATTATCTATAAGGACATGGAAGATGCGCTTTGGGCCAATCATGACCTCGATATGCAGGGGGTTATTGTGTAGATGAATCAAGGAATGATCATCTTCCTTAGAGAAAGACAAGTAATGAGATGAGGTCATGTGACCTACCATGGATTGAAATCGATCTAAATCTAAATCTTTTGGAACATTTTCCTTAGTGAGGGCTTTGTCAAGAATCTCCCTGTGAGCAGGCAAGATTTTCAGTAGCTTGAAGATAGTAATTTGAGCATTGGTTCTTTGCAATTGGTCTAGTATGCTGTAATTAACAACATTAGGCAAGGGGACCAATTTTGAATTCTTGTTCGCAGTGCCAATAGAATCTTTATCTACAGGTTGTTTTGGTGCAGACATAGAAGGCTCAGGGCCTTTGAGAATGATCTTTTCACGAGACCGAGTAATGTCGTTTGCACGATCCTGAGATTGTTCTTGTTCAGGGGAATGGGACATAGACCCTCGTAGGATGAAGGGAGTTTTGTGTTTGGGAGCATCTTCTCTTCCCTCGATGGTAATAACATCACAGTATTCAACATTGACATGTTCAACCATATTAATGATATTATCATTAGTAGTGTACGTATAGTTGATCTTGGCATGAGAATTTTTAGCTTTAGAGGATTCACCTTTCTCATGAGGAGGAAAGGGGTCTTTGAATGCCTGGTGATCCAAGTTCTTGTTGTGACTCCCACAACAATATCACCATTGTCGATAAGGTCCTATATTTTATCCCACAGTTGAATGCAACTAGCTATTTTGTGACCCTTGTTCTGGTGGTAATTGTAGTACATAGATTCATTCCACCAAGAAGGTCATGGTTGTGGATCATAAGGATGTCAATTATCTAGAGGAGTGAGTATTTGGTTTTGCAAGAGAGTCTTGTAAACCACGTCAAGGGGTTCTCCTAGAGGAGTGTACTCACGCTTGGGTCGAGGAGCCCAAGGTTTAGATCTAGAATAGTTCAAAGGTGTTTAAGATTCTGTCACAACATGTTCATTGGCTTTGGCCGCCTGCATAGTGGTAGTAAGATCAAATACAACCTTTGGAGGCTTAGGAGTTACGTTGTCAACAACTCTGTCATTCAAAACATCTCGATTCTTGTTGACAAATTTAGTTTTGTCTTTGCTCGAGGAGGAGGACCCCTGTTTGTTATCCTTGTGCAGGGTCAACTCTCCTTTCTTGACCATGAATGTTTTAATTCGCACAGCTTGTTTGATAATGTCATCAAAGGTCAAAGGACCTTGTAGCTGTACTTGGTACCCAAACTCGGGAAGAAGATTGTCTAAAAAGATGTCAAGCTTTTCAGACTCAGGTATTTTACAATAATATTTTGTATAAAGATGTCTCCACCTTTGGAGAAATGTCAAGAAAGGTTCCCCATGTCATTGTTTTAAGCTGCAAAGATCACAGATGTTAACCATATGTTTGATGTTATGCGAGTAGTGTTGCAGAAGCAAGTTGGCAATCTCATCAAAAGACTTGATGCCAGTAGGTAACCTAGAGAACCACTCCATGGAAGACCCTCGCAAACTATGTGGGAAGAGATGCATGAGGTAAGTTTGGTCATGTATAAAATCCATAGATAGAGAACCAAAATCTCTCTGATGATCTTGAGGATCAGAGGTACCCAAGTATTTTTTATACTTGCAAAGTTCAACTCCTTTAGGAAAAGGAGGCATGCAAATACTTTTGTCGAATGGGAAAGGACAAATGCTGTCCAATGTGAAATGTGTGGCTGATTTGTTCTTATCCTTCATGAGTTGAAGGAGTTGTTCTTGCATGCTTTGAACTTGCTTCTTTAATCGAGATTTTTCAGTTTCTCCTCCTTTGTGACAAGAGTCTCTATGTTGTAATTTGAGGGTAGATTGGCCCCTTGTTTAGCTAGCTCGAGGAGATACTTCTCCTTCTCTTCCTTCAGGAGGATCCCCATCATTTTATGAAAGTTTTTATTTTTTTGAGCATCTGCTATATCTTCCTGAGTTATTTCCTCCTCATCATCACTAAGGTTGTCTTGATAATGATATTTACCCTTGGTGGTTTTAGATTGATCATTAACTTTTTTGTGTTCACCCTCTTGATTTTGGTCTGCCATCTTGCTGGTATACAAGTGTGCAGTGCGTAAAGACTCACTATGAGGAGGTGGAGTATGCTGAGGTGTTGTACCTATGGGAACCATTGTTGTGTCGATAGAGTCAGATTCTTCAGAGTTTTGATGCTCTTGAAACAATGGGTTTCAGACCTGACTAAAGTTCACTGGGAATGAACATCTAATGTAAGGTTGAATGACAGGAGAGAGAGACTGAGATTGTTCCTCTCTAGGTGCAGCTGGTGAAGAGCAATGTGAGGATTCCCCACTGCACTCAGACTGCATGACAAGTTTGGAATGACCTCTTCCTCAATTTTGAGGTCTACCTCTACCTCGTCTAGTGATATGTATGGGGAGTACATTGCTACTTAAAGTCACAAGAGTCATAGACAAATATTTTTTAAGGAGGGTGAACTAGGACTACGCTCATAACTATGTCTCAAGATAAGTGCACGAGTGACAATAGGTGAAGTATACCCGACATGAGTCATCAGAGATAAGACTAGAACAACTAAGAGATGACTATCATGTCGCGAGGTATGAAAACATAGAAGAACGAGTAGGTAGATAGAGACAAGACAAGTTCAAGAGAGAATCACATAGTTCTCAACCTGAGACATCTAGTTGCAAACTGCGTACAAACATGAAGACATGTAGACAGACCCCAAACAAAGACAAGGCTAAGAAGAGTGATGAAGGATAGACATCAGATAGCTTACTGATAAGGAAAAGTTTTGAAATTTTCACGCAAAGAAATACTTTCCCACGTGAAGAGTTGGACTAGCTTGTGCGAGAATTTGCAGCCTGGCACGAAGAAAAGCACATTTGCACAAGAAAATGCAGAATTGGTATGATAGAATGGTAAACCAAATGACAGTAGACTAGCAGAACATCACGTGAAGTTTAAGAGAACCATAAGCCAATATATGCACTAAGTGGCACAAATATCTAGAACAATAGGTAACTAGGTGCAAAAGTACGTGCGAATTTTTGCAGAAAACCATGCAAACTTTTTCAGAAACTAACAATTTTGACCATTTTCCGAGAAAGAATTTGATTACAAGACACATATTGAACTATTATCTGATAGACTACTTAGTTTTTAGACTGGTTTGGACAGTTTTAGATTGACATGTTTTCATTTGGACGTTCAGAAACCAGTTGTTGACAAGCATAAAGTTTGGACTTTCAAACAGTTGTGATACAGGCAGTAGTCGAAAACAATTCAGTCAGAAACTCAGAGGAATAGGGGAGTCTTGACAAGTTTGGACATTTTGGACTTTTTGATACTTTAAAAAGACACTCATTTATCCCTAAAAGAAAATGGTGGAGAAGACAAAATCTTTGCCTCACAACTTATGTGCATGCGTGCACCTCACACAGTCGTGTCACCCCCTAGAGGGTGCCCGTGTTTTTGGTGTTTCCAAGGACTCAATAATATATGTTCAAAGGAACCCTTGAAGAAGGGGCCAGTTTTATATACCACCTTCAAATTTCTAGTGCATTCCTATGGTGAGAATCTATGGGAGAGAATCTTCCCCCTCCCTGCGCAAATATTATGCCCCCTTTCGGAGGTGAACCGGGTAGGCAACTAGCTACAAAAGTTTTTAATAGGCTTCTGTTCACATTAACCTCTGGTGGCCTTACAAGCAATGTTGAGACATATAGCCACACCAAAACCTACAAGTTTACACCCCTGAGAAGTAGGGCTAGGAGCGGCGCCGCTCAGTACAACGGACATGGCTTCCTCAAGATGTTCGACATTAGGGATCAAGAGGAAGAAATTAACATGGATTTGGAGTCTTTCTCTCTACAAAGAAACTTTATTATAGTGGGGTGGAATCACCGGCGAAAGGTGTGTACCCACTTGGGTCATTCCTGGAGGTTCAACTTCCGGTAGGCCCGCTAAAGGTGACTCAGACTTAGTTTGGTTTCAAGGGTCTAAGTTTCTGATTTTCCCGAAAGGGAAAAGAGCATACTCCTCTACCTCTAAACCTCACCCAAACACACCAAACATGTTCACCACCAAGCTAACTCCTCTTTCAACAAACCCAAAAGCTTCTAGGTTTCTGATTCTCTCAAAGAGAGAAGAGCATACTCCCCTCACTAATGGACATGCCAATCGATTTGTTCCATTTTCTCGCTCCCTAGGTATCAATCTCTTAGCAGCGTCTAGGTCTTAGATTCATTCATGGAAATCACTTCCATGTAATGAAGAGCCTAATACCCTATTCTTCTATCAAGACCCTTAAGAGATTTTAACAAGGCCCTAATTAGACTATGTAAGTAAAGCATTGAAAACATACACAACGTTTATGTGTGTTTGAAATTCTACAACAAATGTTCTTCGATAGGCATCCTGAAATCAAGTGGTCAGTAAGTTTACATAGCTATTTTTTAAAGGATTCTTTGACATCTTGTCCTGCAGACCACTGTTAAGCTATATTTAGAAACAAAACCAGAAAACCACAACAAATAGAAAATACTAGTAATCAGAAAATAGAGATATAAAAACAACAAATTAATAGCCTCTGGTGGCAAAGTTTGTGCGAAGAACTAGAAAAAGCCACACGAAGAACCGCCAAGAACCAAGCGAAGAATTACATGGACAAGAAAAAATTTGCTTCGATACACGCAAAACTTCATGCGAGGAAATGAATCTTCGCACGATGATTCGCTAAAGAGACATACGGACAGAGGACCATAAATAGTAAAAGTGAAAGATGAGGCTAGAAATTGAATTTTATACCCAATGGTGGGCGCCACAAATGTATACGCTAAATGTTGACCTCTTTACCTAGCCATACACTTACATATGGTCCTTATTCATCGGTCACATACAGGAATGAATATGAAGTTATTCATCTTGCATGCTTGGATGAGCCGACCTATTGTCTCCTATCTAGATGGGGTTTTGAGCAGCTCTCAGAATTTGAGAGTCGAAAAACCAAGACCAATCTAAGAATGGAGGGTTTAATCTAGAATGCAAATGAAATATTTAATCTAGAAATGAATATGTGAGATTAATCTAGAAATGGAAGATGAGATTAAGCTAAGAATACTTGAAAGAAACTAAGCTATAGTGAAATGCATTATTAATCTATTGAATGATGTTAATCTATTACAATAATAATGAGAATAATTAAAGCTTGAATGCACACAAATTTGGGCTAACAATCCAACAACGATTTGATACTCCAAAAATATGCATTCTTCTCCTCTTTGAATGAGAGACAAGAGGGTTTTTTTTATAGAATCCCATAATTAATCGACAGTCGAGATTGAACGGGATGAATGCTGGAGATTGAATGAGAGACCAGTTCAGAATGATAAGTTTCCTTGAGAAAGACAGTCAACTGTTGGATTTTGGAGTGAATGAAACAGTTAACTGGATTGTTGCACTTTCAAATTACAGTTAACTCAGAGTTTCCATTTCTGAACTGAAGTGAGGATTTTGGAGGGATTATTTGATTAAATAAATGAAATATGAACTCATAAATGCACTTTCTCAATTATTTGAATAATTAAATTCAATTATTGAAATGAGGATATTTATTTAATCATGAATTTTTATCTAATTCCTTTTTATGTATTTTAGCTAAAAGGGTGAATTTAATTTAATTAAAGTGCTAGGACTTTGTAATTAAATTAATTTGATCATAGGGTTTACTTAGCCAATTGTAATTGATATTTAGGAATTAAATATATTATGTGATTAATGTAGATTTAGGTTTTTCTACATTTGACACTTAGGTCAAGTAGAGTCAGTCACAAATTGGGATTGCCTAGTACCATAGGACTTTGATGACTTAGAAAGTTGATAAATGTAACAAAATTGGTTAGGGTTCTGAGATGCCTATTTTGGGGTATTACAGTAAGGACCAAGTTATCGTATGTGCTTATATATGTGGCTAGCCTATTGTCATCTATGAATCCTAGGAAAGGTTCCTGAGACAATGGGAAAGTCAATCTCACTAGCATATCCATATCTCTAAGCTTCAACTACAAATCTTACACCTACGGCTTTCAAGGAATGCTAAATACCTTATGCTACCCTTCAAAATTGTTACCCTTTTATAGAGAAATCGACCACCTCAGCAAGAATAGTACATTTACTCCACTATATAGAGAATGTGACATCAACTTGCAAAAAGTACCATGCTCATTTTCCAAGAACTACCATTTGTCCGCTTTAGGATCTTCAAGGCCAGTTTTGGCTATCGATAGTGCAGTCGGAGGATATCCGTACTCCTTGGGTGTCGTGAAAAGGTAATTGCATTTAATCTTGGTTTAAAATAAAATATTGTCTTTGATATCCTTGCATACTAACACATTTTTCCTAGCATTTAGCATTAATATCTGTCATCTCATGAAATTAGTGATATCCATCTAGATTTTTGCACGTGCCTCATTTTAACACCCATATTAATGACAATGAGATGTCCTTCCCTTGTTCGCTAGGTGAAAAATCAAACATGTTTTTCTATCACCTTGGCAATCAAATTGGAAGGATGACATCATAATCATCCATGCATACTAAAGCCAGAAAGGCAAAAAGCGAAAATGGAAAATAAAAGAAAAAAATACAAAAATTTTGCAAAATTTAGGTTATGTTAGCAACTCTACCAGAGCTATGGATGCCTAACTGGCATTAGAGAAATGTTAATGATTGTCAAGGTGATAACCTTGTCGGGGCTATGGATGTCTGACTAGAAACAAGGCTCTATCTAGTCGACTATCGAATAAATCTCACCTGCGTAGTCTAGCAGACAGGTGAAAATCATTTCATTATTTCAGTAAGGGGGAGGATTAACTCCTTGCACACACACAAAATCCACATGTTACCTAACTTCATATGTTGACATGTTAATTTAAAGCTTGACTGATGTTATTATCAACACGGGTAATAAAATAGAAAGTTTCATTATGAAACCAAGATCAAACATAGTCACTTGATGTCAAACCTTGGTATACTCCTTTCCTCTATGGCTATCAGTTTTTTCAATTTGGTTTGTTTGATTTTTTAACACGATTAATGGTAGCTCTTGGCTAACCTTATGGTGCTTTTATTCTTTTTTTCTCTTTGATAGCTCTCTTTCACAACTTTTCCACACCTTGGGCCCTCTAGTTTGAGTTGTGCTTTCTGATTAGTTTTTTAGATTTCTTCCCTAAGAGAATCTCTAAGCTTCATGTATTCTTGCAGGTATTCCTAGAAACCAACAACTCATCAAGGATAACTGATCCAATAAATTTAAAGTGAGTACACTCTAGCCCAATGTATAAGACTCTATTATGTGCAACCAAAGATGCAAGGTTCATTCCCAGCAGGCCGAGATCTCTTGAAATTTGCCAGAAATGTAGACTCCTTCTATGATACCAACCTTAATACTTCTTGTTCTCATAATTTTTCAACTTACATTCACGGGGCACACTCACAACAATGAAATTCCCTGACGAAGATTGACATGTGTCAACCCCTTGAAGTTTTAAGTTTCTCCACGGAGGATGCCTTCCCTCCAAACTTCTGCCAACACGTGTCCCTCCAAAGAACCCACACTCTAAGGAACCCACAAACACATATTTAAAGAATATCCTTCTACGTGAAGATTTCTGTGACCAATAAATTCTAACATCTGTCCAAGAATACTTTTTGGTTGATCTGCACAATCATGGTCATCCTTGATAGAGCCACCATGGTTTATTATTTTTTAGCCCAGCTAGCAGACATGTTGTGAAATTAACCAATCTAAAGATCACACTCACCCGCAACATAGAAAATTGAGTGATCCATGCTAGATTTTTTAGCACGTTGGTCGATTGTAACTAATTGTAATCATTCCGTGATCATATTGACTGAGGGTTGTTCTATAAAACCCTGAGAACTTGTAAGAAGAGGATGTTGGAATATTTGAACTTTGGTTCAGTAGGTAGAGGGATAATATATATTATTTGTAGGGATTCTATTGTTTCTTAGAACAAGACCTTATGGCTTGTCGACTTGGGGTACATTCTATAACATTTATTTTCTGGGGCATTCTCTCTTGCCTTGGCATGTTTTCTCTTAATAATTACAGGAATTTTGTATCTGGTGCCTTTTCCTTTTTATTATCAATGTGTCATGTATTGAACCTTTATAGGTCTTGTCCAGTTTGTTTATGTAGATGCAATTATTTTCTTCTTATTTATATGCACTTGTGATCATGACAGTTTCTCTCTCCTAATAATGCATCTAGAATAGATGACGATTTGTATCCTTTATAGTATTCTCCTTAGGAAGATTAGTTTTAGGAAGTGAGATATTTTATTTTGACCCTTATATGAACTATTTATGTCTATTAATAGATAGTGTCGTTTACTGTGTCCTTGGTTGAAAAGGATTGCACTCCCTTTAGGAGTTTTGTGCCTTAATTCAGACCCTTGCAGGTGCTTCTCGTGGTTGGGATATGAATACTTTTCCCTATGTATAGCGACTTTAGCTTCAAGTTCTCCCGACCAATAATTAGGGGTCTATGGTGCATAGTGTCATGAGTGAATGAATGCATGAATCTCTGAGTAGGAATGGTCGAAACCCTATGAATACCATCTAACAAATTCTCTACCTCAAACACCACTCATGAAGAGTCAATTTCTGAAATCCCAGAGGTTATTTCGCAAGGTGCACCTCGTCCCACTCCCATGAAACTTCTTGATTGCGCTTATTTAGGTGTGAGCCTCTTAGGGATCACCATTCTCTATATAATGCACTATGTTTATTTATCTATATTTCACTACCCTGAAGTAATAGGAGGGCCTTCTTCACTCTGTCCTCTTCCTAGCTTAGTTACAATCTAAAAGGTACTCATTTTTCTTTATGTTAACTATTGAGGACCATTGTGGCTATGATAAATTGTCTCTATGTGATAAAGACTCCTTCACTATCTAAATTTCTTACTAAAACACAGGTGCTTCATACGAGTATTATGCGTTCAGATATTTCAACTCTTTGATGTTCTGCACCAACCTAGATTATTGTCTTCTAAACATCTATCTTTGTCTTTCCTTTAATGATATAGCAATATTTTCACTTTGTTCCTGTAGCATTTTGGGATTACCCTATGCTTTTGGGATTTGGATCCTTGTAGTGGACACTATGCTATCATTTTGATTGTATTGCATCTTTGTACCTTGAAACATTAATGCATCTTCCATGCTTTACGAGTCAATACATTTATGCTTTTGTAAAGTAGTAACCCACAACTATCATTGTTATTGCTCTGAATCAATATATGTTCCTTCTCCTTGTGTACTGTATCTAATTCTTAGCTATGTACTTTGATTGCATAAGTTTCCTTTGAGATGTATCATTGACTTGTATGTTAGTAGAAATTTCTAATCAGTAGAATGATCATTGTATTCGTAGCTGATTTGAAACATTGTAGGTTGTCCGATATATCCGTCTTTGCTTTTCATATGCAAAACATTGTCCCCTACATGTTGATTGACTTCTACACTCAATGATATCTCTTAAGCATTAAGAATGCATCGTGCTTTTCTGTAATTGATTCTTCTATCTTAACAACATTATTGAGTTGTGATTTGATACATCTCTTTGTTAGTAAATATTCTCATGTAATTCTAATGAATGCCAATGCATTTCCTTTGGTCTGTTTTTTTACCTTAATGATCCATAATATGATCATTGTTGCTTGCTGAGTGTATTGTGACTATGGTTGTTGTCTTCATGATTTTTCCTTGCGGACTCCTACCCATTTGACATTGATTTGTATATGATATGATATTTTAAACCTCTTTATGGCATTAATGTAGTTGTACCTTTTTATTTATTGTACTATTGTCTTGAGCCTTATGCGTTGAATATGCGAGAATGACCTTGTGCTCTATTTTATAATCATGACACTTCTCTTTCCATAGTGGAACCTTGTTAACCATGATAGGATGACAACATCATCCATGTCATCATGGTCTCATCAAGAAAATATGTATTTTTTGTAATAGTGAGTCATGACAACTCACTGTTATGAATGATATGTATTTTCTTAGCAAGATTACGATAACATATTTGATGCAGGGATGTACACCCTGTCATGATCAACAATGTTCCACTAAAAACATGTTGGGCTAAACCCTTATGGGAGCCCATTTTATCCCACATGATGAAATATGAATGATATCAACCTAGAATATTAAATGATTATCATGATACATGTACCCACATAGTAAGTAAGCTCATTAGATAAAAGATAAAATTCTAATATGTTCTTTTATGCCCTCTTCAAACTGATTTGATGCATTTGAAAAGTGGGTTATGCATGTAATGATAACATGTAGATATAGAATTGTGACCCTGAGCTCTAACATCATTTTTTAACTCTCTTTGCAGGTGATGTAGTCATGGCAAAGCAACTAGAGCTTAAGTTAAAGATAAAGACGAGGATGCTGCAAACATCTATGAGATTCTTCATTCTAGGCAATGACAAGTCTCACTTCCTTTTTTACATTTTATCTTTTTTTACATGTGTATTACTTTTGTAAATGCATATTTTTGAGTTATTCTCATGGCTTGTATGGGATATGTACTTTCCTCTAATAAATAAAAGAACTTTTAATGCAAATGGTTGTATAATTTTATGATGTAATACACTTGCATAAACATAATATGATGTTCTTTATCAGTAATTTACATTTAGTAATAACACTTAATCAAACACCAAATATGTACCTTAGGTTTTAGTTGTAAACACATAGCTAGCTCTACCTGATTGAGTTGATAATGAAAATTAGGTAACAATAATAATCAAATTTTAGCCCGCACGGGTAGCAAAGTTGGCTTGAGGTTGTGGGTAGTACCCCATGGTCTGGGGTTTGGATCTGCTCTCAGATTTAAGAGGTGGGACAACTTGCAGGCGAAGGATCTCACCCGTGGGGGATTAGTCTCGCCCTAGCTCGCACAGGTACCCAAGATATGGGTCGTTGGGCGTTGGGCTAGGTTGCAGGGATACCTCCACGTATAAAATAATAATAATAATAATCATCAATTTTTTTGTAATATGATCATTTTATGTTCATCTCTACAATAGATTACGATTAAAAGTTGGTTAAAGATAAAGAATCTATTTTAAAAAAAAAAATGTTAGAGTTAGGGTTATGGTTAGTAATATGGCTCAATAAGGGTTAGAGTTAGTGTTAGGAATCAAGTGCAAGATTGCCACTCTAGGGTAAAATTTGAAGTTAGGGTTAAAACTGAAGTAGGATTATAATTGTGTTGCCCATTTTAATCTGATTATTAAATTTGAAAAATTGTCTTGTCAGGCATCTTTTTTATGTCTGCATAGACATTTACACTATTTTGAGGGGATACTCAAATTCATCATTAAGATGCCATTTATCGAATCAAAATGAGAGCAAGAATTGAATACATTGAGGAGCTATATTAATCACTACTAGCTCCTCTAGCAACTATTAAAATAAAATTTTATAATACTTTTTGAATTGTGACAATTGTACCAAATATATCTTAACAAATAACACGTGGTATATCTTACTTTGGGAAAAATCATTGCACCTCCTTTTAGTACAAACACTAGTTTTAATTTTGTTTAAAGTTTAACTCTATCATTGTTATAATTGAAGTGTAGCAATCCAATCGTATTAATTTGTTTATTTGTAAATTTTGAATGACAATAGACAATATATTAGATAATATGTATTTTCATATCAAATTTTTCACTTTTATAAGATATATTATATTTTATGAAAAATTTGATCGAAATGAATTATATGTGGAGGATCCTCGTGCTAGAAGCTCTCCCCTGCACTAAAATTGCTTTTAACTGCTTACTTTATTTAATTCTTCCCTTTATTCAGAATATAGTCCCACTTTGGACTTTGAAGATGTACCATTACACACATCACCATCCTTCATTACCTCCAATTTAATTTGGACGGCAAAGTCAGTATTTTTATGTCCTCTCGCAAGAAACTCGTCACAAAATAATTGAAGGCATATCACGTCAATTTGTGATTTATGTGAGTTGATTGAAATAATCGAGCCGTATTATGAAAATACTAGTAACCGTGATAAGTGTAAGTTGGATGAAAAGGATGTGAGAAGAAATAATAATATCAATTATAATAATTCATTCCATATTCCACAGCTTCAGTACCACCGCCTACCTCCACGCCTACCGTGTCCTTTTCACCAGGATAAAATTCCACACACAAAAAAAAAAGTTAAATAATTAAGTAATAATGAACAAATGTATTTTCTAACATATATATATGACAAATGTATATTCTAACATATATATATGTTGAGACAAATTAATGGTAATAATGTGTTATGAGTCTCTTAGGTCAGATTTTGGAAAAATGATGTTTGAAAATGATTAAAGGTAATAAGCATGAAAAAAAAATGTTTAGATGATGTAAGAAAGCAATCTATGCAATTATTAAGTAGCAATACCATGTGTTTAATTCAATAAATATATTTTGAAAGTTCTTATTAGATGTATCCATTCTAAATTCACGAGGCATGATCTAGTCTCATCTCTTTTAAATGTTGGAGCCTTGCACACAACTAGACTTGATCTCTAGTGGACTCATTAAGAACCTTTCAACTTCATAGAACCTAGGAGGACACAAATGACACATTTAATACTTTCAACCAACACACAATGACTAGCTAGAAGGGTTAGGTTGACCCTAAATTTTAATTTTAAATCTAAAAGCTATAGGTTCATTTATACAACTAATGTGACCAACTTGGGTCACTTGTGCAAATCAAAATCTTAGGTGAGGAATGAAAAAAAAAAATGTAATCTTAGGTGAGGAATGAAAAAAAAATGATAATTAGAATAGCCCCTAGGATGGAGTGCAAATGGAAATAGGTACTATTTAGATGATGTGCCAAATCATTCCACTTTATCATTTCATAGGAAATAATCAAGACATGGTCTAAAATAAAGGTGAAAAATGCAAGGTATGCAATTTTCACCATTATAGTTTGCCCCTACCTCACTTGTTTGCTAATCATTGTTAAATTGCATGCCAAAGTAAAATCAAACAACCAACATGAAATTTTATTTGTTCACACTAAAAAAATATATGCATATATCAATATGAATGTCACTTCCTGAAACATGCTCTTAAGTGAGTGTTGTGTCTTGGAAACCTACAAACTAAGAAAAAAAATCAATGAGTACCATCTTATAGCCATAAAAATATGAATGTGTTTCCTATGATAAAGAAATATAGAAAGGGTTAAGAGATTCTGATAACAATCTTACCATCACTAATATATGCAATTTATAGAGAATTCAGAATACAGAGAAATCAAAATGGAATATCAAGATAGGAAGTTCGGAATGAATTAATAACAATCTAACATTCAATCTCCACCATCCTATTCCCCCTTGTGATTGTTCATTCCTTGGGACTTATCGATTTCCAAAAACTGATTCAATATTTTATTCAAATTGCCAAATACGTTGATGTTTATATGAGGAACTCAAAAATCATTGATGTATCTTATCCACTTCCTTGGTGTCGAAAAAGAAAGAAAAGAGATTTATGTTTCCTTACAACAGGAAGTGTAAATGGTTTCCAACTGCAAAGATTAATGAGGAACTCAAAAATCATGAGCTCCTGCTCATGAGATATGCAATTGAACAACCCAACTTGTTGATCTCAATTTTGGTGAGTCATCAAGCGTCTTTAAGAGGACGACCACTTCATTTCACCAAATACTTAAGTGTTCATGTCTCCAAGTTTTCTTCCATATGTGTATCTAGAATGCATTCTATCTCTATTGAAGAGAATGATGCACCTTGTTTACTCTACAATTTTGTTGACTCTTCCTCTAATGTACAATCCTCCACATCCCCCTTATATGGATACAAATCTGCTACATTGAAAATAGGAGAAATACCAAGGTTTGATGCAAGAGAAATTTCATAAGCATTGTTGAAAATTTCTTGAGAATCTCACAAGGTCCTATTTTCTTCATTTTCAACTTGTTATATTCCCCCTTAGGAAATATCTCCTTTCGGAGGTGTGCCATTACAAGGTCTCCAATTTGAAGACTTAATTCTCTCCTCTTTTGATCAACATGTTGTTTATATTGTTGACTGTGTCCCTCAATACTCGTTTTGACCTCCTCACATGGAGATCATGGATAAACTTGGCAAAATATTCACCTACTACACTTCGCCTCTCCATACTATCGAGATCGCTTAACTCATACGCCCCCTTGGATGCATCACATAAACCACGTAGAAAGGAATGAATCCAGTACTCCAATTTGCAGAATCATTAAAAGAAAACTCCACTTGAGCCAATGCCGAATTCCACTTACCAAGAGTCTTACCAGTAATGAGCCTTAACATGTTTCCAAGGCTCTGGTTGACACCTTCGGTCTGCCCATCTGTTTGAGGATGGTAAGAAGAACTGAAATTCAGATTATTACCCAGATTCCTCCATAGGGTCATCCTAAAATTTCCCGCAAATTTAGTATCCTGATCAGAAATTATTCTCCTAGGAGTCCCGTGCAATCTTACAACTTCTTTGAATTATAAATTTTCTATGTTTGTGGCATCACTAGTCTTCTTGCAAGGTATAAAATGTACCATCTTGAAAATCTATTTACAACAACAAAAATTGAATCGTTACCTCTTTGAGTACGAGATAAACCCGATACAAAGTCCATACTCACTGAATCCCAAGGTCTAGTTGGCACCAGAAGTCATTGATATAGGCCTTCATTTTGGCTTCTACCTTTTGCACACTGACATGTGTTGCATCTTTGTAGATACGTTCTCACACCCCCTCACATCTTAGGCCTAAAATAATGAGTACTCAGCTATAGATAAGTCTTATCCTGCACAAAGTGGCCAACAAGACTACCACTATTGTTTTCCTACAACAAATTGTCCCTCATTGACCCCTTAGGAATGAACTTATTCCCTTGAATAATAATCCTTCTTGAATCATAAAATTTGCCCATGGCTCTCTATTTATGTAAGTAAGATCACTACAAGCTTCATAAGCTTCCTTGAAATCTGCATCTCCTGCATACAATTCTTTCAAACCTTCAAAGCCCACATTGTTAGTTTGCATTTCACACAACAACAAAAAAAATTCTAATCAAAGCATCAGTGACTCTATTCATTTTCCCACTCTTATGTTTCAAAACAAAATTGAAACTTTGGAGGTATTCAACCCACTTAGCATGTCTTTGGTTCAACTATTGTTGGTTGTTAATGAACTGCAAAGCATGGTTATCCATTTATACAACAAACTCCTTAGGAAACAAATAGTGTCTCCACTTCTTTAGGGATTGAACCAAAGTATATAATTCCAAATCATGCAAAGAGTATTTCCTTTTAGCTTCATTTTATTTCTCACTAAAGTATGCTACCAACTTACCTTCTTGACTTAAGAATGCCTCAATGGCCAACCCACTAGCATCATACTCTACTTGGAACACCTTGTCAAAACTTGGCAAAGCAAGTATGGGTTGTTCACTCACCTTCATTTTAAGAAATGTGAAACTTTCTTCAGCCTCCTTGGTCCAAACAAATGACCTTTAATTCCCTTTGATATTGTCAAGAATAGGTGCCACTACATGACTGAAATTCCTTATAATTTTTCTGTAAAAAATAGAGAGGCCATGAAAAATCCTTACCTTCATCATAATTATTTGTGTTGGCCAATCAAGGATGGCATGTACCTTCTCCTTATCCATCTTTATCCCATCTTTGGACACCAAAAAACCCAAGTATACCAGCTCGGTCTGCACAAACACACACTTCTTCAAATTGATCTACAATTTCTGTTCTTGTAGTCTCCTCATAACCTGCTCCAAATGTTTTATATGTTCTTCTTTGGATCTGCTAAACACCAAAATATCACCCAAATATGCAATTACAAATTTCCCAAGGAATGGTTTCAAAACCCATTTCATTAGTTTCATTAAAGTGTTGGGTGCATTAGACAACCCGAAAGGCATAACCAGACATTCATACACATCATCACTAGTTTTAAAAGTTGTCTTCCATTCATCCCCTAGTCTAATCATTATTTGATGGTAGTCGCTCTTCAAATCTATCTCTGGAAAGTACATAGAACTACTCAAGTAATCCATAAGATCTCCTATTCTAGGAATAGGGAGCCTATATCTTATAGTGATTTTGTTAATAGCCCTTGAATCCATACACATATGTCATTCCCCTCCTTTCTTTGGTGCAAGTATAGTGGGAACAACACAAGGACTAAGGATTTCCTTTATTAAGCCCTTCTTCAAGAGGTCCTCTACTTGTCTTCTTATCTCCTCATTTTCTACATAGGTGTCAACCTAGATGAAGCTTTTTTAGGAAAGCTAGCTCCTAGAATCAAATCTATATGGTGACTTATATCCCTCATAGGTGGAAAATCATTAGGAAAATCAGATGCAACAATGTCTTTATGCTCATTCAAAATATATTGCACAATCGTCAATCTTTGTAGTGGTGATTATACTTCTAGGTTTGAGAACCAAAGAAAATCCTACTTCTTCCTTCTTCAAGTCATGTAGAAATTCCTTACCACTCATTACCATTACCTTACTACTATTTCTTCTATAGTCCTGTTCTTTCTCTCTTATGGGAAACAAGGTATGATTTTCTCCATTCTTTTCAATGGTATACGTATTCTCCACCCTATCATGCATCACTTTCTGGTCAAATTTTCATGGCCTTCCAAGCAATACGTGGCACACATCCATAGGCATTATATCACAAATCACCTGATCTCTATAACTCCCTATTTGAAAATCCACATAGGCCCACTCATTGACCAATAGTTGATGAATTTTTTGTAGCCAAGATACCTTGTATGGTAAATGGTGTCAATTATCTTAAGTTCTAACTTATCCAACATTATTGCTACTATAATATTATTTGTACTACCACTATCTATGATTACCTTATATAACTTACCCTTGGAATTACACGTGGTCTTGAACAAGGCTCTTTATTGAACCGGTTGATGGCTTTCTTTTTGAGGTTTCAACAAGGCCCTTTTTAACATTAATAATTCACCCGATTCTAGTTCATCTTTATTGTGGATAGATGGTGACCCATGCTTTCCTGATCAACATGAACAACTTGATTACTTCTCTCATTCTTGCAATATCCACCTTGAGATTCTTTTGAGCACTCACAACTCTTGTGACCATACTCATTGCACTTGAAACACTTCCCTCCAAATCCTCTACCTCTACCTTGTGAACCACCTTTGCCATAAAATCTGCCCCCTCTATTTTGAAAACCTCCTCTATCATTACTTGTTATCCCGGTTGAACTACCAACCTCTTCTCCACCTTGATGATGTAGTTTCCCTCTATTGGTTTTCTTCCCTCTTTCTCTAAACCCTTTGCCTCTTGTCCTCTCTTGTTGATTTTGTTTTCTTTGCAGCTTCTCTTTTTCCTTTAAGGCAAGTTCATAAGCTTCTTCCAAGCTTCACGGGGACACACAACTTAAATAATCTTGGAGACTATAATTTAGACCATTCATATACCATGCCACCTTTTCCATATCTTATTCAACATGTCGATTCCTGATTATTAGATTGTGAAATTCCTCTGTATAGTCTTTCATAGACATATCTTTCTACTTTAACTTCTGTAATCTTTTGAAGAGGTCGGCTTGGGAATCCTCAAGAAGAAATTTTGATTTCAGTTTAGCTACCATTCTATCCCATGACTAAATCTTGTCCTTATTTTTTCTTATTCTCTCATTTAGGACAAATTCCCACCACATAGCAATGTGTCCCTTCAATCTAGTGCATGCAAATTTTTCTTTCCTTTCCTTGGGTACACCCTCATATTCAAAATATTTATATAAATCATTAATCTAGTCAATCAAATCTTCTCCATTCAAACTTCCTGCATAAGTTGGAACTTCTACCTTGGGTTTGGCACCCACATTCATGACTATCCTCAACAGTCTTTCCCCAAATCCTTCTTTCTCTCCTTTTTCACCTTCATTATCCTCTCTTTGTTGTTCTTCTTCATCACTTGCACCCTCAATAGGGGTTCCTCTTCTGTGTGCCCTCTCTAGATCTTCCATCCTTGAAATCAAATGTTGTATCATCTCAAGAAATCCATCTCTATTGTCCCTTCCATCCCTATGCCGAGATTTTTCTCTACCCATTATTTTGGGAGGCATCTTATCCACACACTAATTTCCCAATCACTATCAGGCTCTGATATCACTTGATAACAATCTTACCAACACTAACATATGCAACTTATAGAGAATTCACAATATAGAGAAATAAAAAATGGAAAATTGAGATAGGAAGTTTGTAATGGATTAACAACAGTCTAACATTCAATTGCCAACAGTTACAGGATTTAAGGAATGCCAGTGGGTAAGTGTACCAAGTTGTTGGTCAAAAAAGTGTCCACAGACAAAAAAAATTCTAAAATTTTCATAACCCAATCGGGTTCCTCAAATTCAAAAATGTCCTTGGCTTGGTAATACCAAGCCTAATAGAAAATATTAAAAAATGAAAAAATTCCTTCGAAACCCGTGTAGGTTTTGAGGAACAAAAAGTTTCTCAAAGCCCGTGCGGGTTTTGAGGAACAAAAAGTTTCTCATAACTGATACGGGTTATGAGAAACATTACATATTTTGGAAGGTCATGGATTTGGGCCACTTTCAACGCCAAAATGTTGAAATAGTGATTTGGTGGAGGCAAAAAACTGAAAAATTTGTTCGTGTTCTTCTTGAAATTGCATTTTATTGGCGTTTAGAGCAATTTCCAACAATGCCACCTTGTCAAACATGTAAGACTTCAATATTTTGATTGTTTTTGTTTGAATTTTAATTGAAGTAGGGTTTTTATGTTGATTTAAGTTTTTTTTATTAATTTGATATCAAATTCTTCAAACAATCCCCAAAAACAGAAGAAACAACAAAGACCTCCTCGTGAACAATCAATAGAAGAAAACCATGAAAAACAATGAACATGAGCAACAAGAAAACCCTCAATGCACTGCTCCACCTATGCAAAATCCTCAAAATTCTACTCCTGAACAACCACCACAACCCATAAACCCTCTTCATCCTCCAGTAGATCGTGTACATGCCAGACAAGATGATCTTATCAACTGCCTGACATAAAACACTTCCCAAATTTCTATATTAGTGAATAGGTTGAGGTCCTCTAATTAGGAGCACCACTCATCCCTCGTGAAAACCTTAGAAACAATGGCCAATAGCACGAATGAGGTATCTGGAGAGGTCACAAAATGAGGTTCATGGAGGGATAAATGTCTTGCATTTTATGCAGATGAGTTGTTATATGATGAGGTGAAAATAAAGGGAATACTTAAAGATGACATATGTGCTCTTTTCACCCATCCTAGCACTAGTAATAACCTACTTGCTACTACTAGTCAGTTTCCTATACATTGGTGTGTTCACGCTAGGATGAAAGCAATGTTTTGGGATATGTGGTATATGGTCTTTGACCAACCACCTTGTAACAATTGGGAGGTGCCACTGTATTTTTTGAGAAATCTTTATTGTGATTTTATCCTCAACTCGAAGTCGAATTACTTTGACATCTGACAGTTCCAGGGTAGAGGGAGAGGCTTTGTGCAGGATAGAGTTGGGGCCCATAGGGTGGTAGAACCACAACATAGGAGGCATGTAGCTCCTATACCCATGGTTCATGTCATTGTCCAAATAGCCTTGAAGGAGTCTATGGAGTTAAAGACTCTTCAGGAAGCTACATCATTGAATGATGTTATTGTTGAGAATGGCACACACTTAGTTGGAACAGAGGATAGACCAACACCTACGACACCTCCATCATCAACAAATGCTTCATTTAGCATGGGCCAACCCATTGAGCATATGTGTGCCACCTGCCAGAGTGTATGTTCTGGTGTAAACACTGATGCAAATGCAAATGGTTCAACATCTCATTCATATACATGTTGTAGGAGTAGATGCCATGCTTCCAGTCTAGAGGATATGGCCCTCACCGATGACCTGATGAGTATCTTGTTATGTCGTGGTCAGACACAGGTTTTTTTATTTTTATTTATTCAACATGTTATCAATTAATTACCTAAATCTTATAAAATTAAATAATTTTTTTAGAACAATTTAAAGTGACATATAAATAATATGCATTACAGGGAGCAACAGGTGGTAGAAGTATACCACACACTTTTCAATCATTTCCAAGGTCACGGGTAGTTTCACCACCCGAGGTAAACATTTGTAAATTTGTTAAAAATATAATACTACGTTGGTTTAAAAATATCATTTTTTAATATATATATGTATCATTACTTGGTGTTTTATAGGGCTTATCAAGGGCTGAGATGTCCCAACTTGTTAATATCACGCTTTCGACCATTGACTTTGGCCTAGATAGCTTTGCGGTACCATTTAGATTTAGTTATGTCTTACTTTGATTTAATATTATACATGTTCTTTTCCCTTATGCTAATTTTGTTTCTATTATTCTATCCCACCTACCTCAAGGACATCTTGTGTGAGAAAGCCATCCTCCAGCACTCTGAGTCAGAAAAAGAAATCCTCATGGACACCCAAACTATAGAAGGTAATTTAGTACAATTTAAATTTATTTGTTGAAATGTATTATGATTAAACATGTATATGTAGATATTGACAAATGCACCTAATTTATTTATTCTATATAGAAAAAAATGGGGTTTATGAAATTAATAAATGCACCTGATGTCGATGAGGTTTAGGATAGGGAAGAGGTAACATCTTCATATTCACTTTGGATTTCATTCTTGCTTGTTAGAAATCTCTAGATCCTTCTATGAAGTTATAACATATGTTATCATTTTTCACACAAGAAATGGTAATAGTTTCCTCTGATTTGATGATGCCTCCTAAGATTAGAGGAGAACTATCTGAGACTCTGATGTGAATTTGTTCTACATATGTTAAACATATATGTTTAGATATAAGTACACTCAATTTTAGTTTTTTTGAGCTTGTCAACAACATTTGGTTATTAACTTGTATTAATTTTCTTTCACCTATTACAACCCCCTTTGAAATTTCCCACTGATGCTCTACCATTCCATTTCGTTAGAAGTCCTACTCGTCAAAGATGGGTTCCAACACAATAGAGGGAAGAGGTGTACTTGTCTTCTTAACTCCTTTTCACTAAGTACACAATGGAGTTGAAACTCTCTTGTTAAAAACTTTAGGATTGCTTTCTTCTTTGTTTGAAAACCCTACTTCCTTCATGTATGACTATAGTATATTTTATCACTTACCATATAGGAAATGATCCTAATTGATTCATCAATGAATTTTCCTGCTACAAGAATAGGAGATCCATTTGAGGCTCTAGTATGCATTTGAATTTTTAGTTATTTAGTGTTTTTGACATATATGTTATTAACTTGTATTAATTTTGTTTTACCCATTAAAACCCCCTTCAGGACTTCCCACAGATCCTCATCCTTTTCCATGTGTAGAAGAAAGGGATGAGGTAATCAACATTTCAACTGCAAACAATTTATAGTCCTGTATTTAGTTGTTTTGATGTTATATTAAGAAAATATATATGATTCAACATTTCAATTGTCCTTGTGCAGCCACCTATAGAGCCACGTATTGCTTCGAAGAGGCTCAATTTTGATGATCCACCATAGACATAGATATCGAGAGAGACATATAGTTCTAGTTGTGGTCATTGAAGGGGTAATTTATGTATATATTCGACATTTGTATTGTATATGTCGACCTTGACATGACACATGCCACATTTTTGTAACTCTATTATTGACTTAACATTTATGCTATTTTTGTATATGTACATGATTATTGTTCATTTTGATATATATGAAAGTTGATATTCGATCCAATTTGTTCATTGTGTGCATATCTTTGTACATCAAAACTTAGTTATTTTCAATTTAAATGTGATCAAAATTATTCATTATGTGTATGTCCTGGTTAGCCTCAGATAGGCAATTATGGATTTTTGAAGAATTTTAATTAGAATTATCTTAATAATGGTTTCTAAGGTCACTTTCAACCATTTTTTTATTATTCCCATAATTTGTAATCCTTAGGCATCAAGATGTAAAAGTTGCTAAAATGTAGGAAACGTTGTCAAGCAATGTTTTTTGTAAAATGTTGAAAAAGAAGGAAAAATATTGAAAAAGGAAGTTGAAAATTCACTCTTGAGCGTAGATCGCTGCTGAAATCACAATAACTGCTGAAATCACAATCACAGTGAGTGGGATAAAATTAGTACAGTTCTTTGTTTTTGTTGTAGTACTCTCTTGATTGCATATTGTGGGTGTTCATGGTGGGTTAGGATCCTTAGAATCCAGAGACAACAGAGATAGAACCTAATTTACATTGGTTGTACTTCATTAGGACCTAACTATCCAAAGTTTGTTGGCATAGTCACAGTCCAAAGTTGTATTTTGTCACTGTTTTAGATGCATTGATTGTATGGAGGCTTGATATTTTTGAGAATCGACCAATCTCAACCTATTAGGGAGATCTTCCTCACAACTTACCTCTTCAATAGGTAACAAACCTCTAATCCCTCACTAGGATACTAGCCCCTTAAGTTGCTTCAATACCCCAAAGACTCACTCCTACTCCCAAATCCCATAAAACCACTGACACACATCACCTTAGGCATACTCATCTTACCCAAATATATCTTGAGGTCTTCCAACCCTTGAATCACACCAACTCAAAAAATCTTACTTCCACAGATCCTTACCCAATTAGGACTCCTAATTACTTGTAGACACAACTCCCAATTCCAATTAGGCACACACCAACCCAAGGGTACTAAAGGGCACATTAATGACTCCCTCTTCCATAGTAAAAACACAATTCTTAACCCCCCATCCACCCTACAAAACAACATAAGACCCTGTTATCTTAACATTGTTTACAGTGATAAATAAGAAACCATACGATAGTTGGAGCATTTATATTCTTCTCCCACACCATGATTTGGAATATTTATATTGTTGTCCCACACAACCCACTAAACCTTCACCACCCTTCCAAGGCTACTACTTCACATTTTTACCCTTGTGACAAATCCAATTCATTGTCAATCATGGACCGAGACAAAAAAGCACATGTTTTGTGTCTTCCCTAACACAAGCCAAAGTCTGCATGGAGATTTGCAACCAATACAAAATGAAAGAGAAAAATAATGTACATCTTTCCACCCAATGGTGCTTAGTGAAACTTATAGATACTTTGGTTTGGTGTGGTTCCCAAAGTTTGAGTGACTATGTGGGAAAAATAAGGTTGTTCTTGGGGTTTACTCGACCAACCGGAGCTAATGGCACAAATGGTTCAAGGCTAGGAAGAACGGTTTGAAAAATATGCAGTTTTTCTCCTTTCAAATTGTTGGCAAGTAGTTCATTCAAGAATGTTATGGAACATTTTAGGGTTTTAATTTATGACAACACATCTAGCATGGATGATCACTTGGTGTAAAACACAGTCTTGGAGTTATAGCTTGCAAAATGACCAAGTCCAGAAAGTAAAATTATAGAGTATAGTAGTACAGTTTTGGTCATCAAGCATAGTATATGGTGAATGAAGGCATGCGATCTTAGGAGGATCTATTTTGGGATGTATATGACCTTCCATTAAGGTATCTTATTTTTTGGTGTTGATTGTAGTAACTTATAGTATATTGAAGACATGCGAAGGCAAAGTAATAGTGATACATGACAAATGAAAGGTTGCGATGATTAAGGGAGTATAATGCGGAGTCCAAACGTGCTATGTTGGATTCAAATTGAGGATTACCTATGTTTTGATAGTGTATGATCACCGACTTAGTATTTACCTTTTGTATAAGTGTTAACTCTATTTTGTGATTCATTGGAAGCCGATTAGACATATAATAATGTATATATAGGAAGAGCTTTTTGAGAAGCGAAGTATGAGTAAAATGGAATGTATGGATGTGAACAGATGAATGAATTTTGATGTCAGAATTATATAGATGGTGATGTGAGATACAAATGGAACTAGCTAAGAATAGAAGATGCTTGTATTGTTCACTATTGAGAAATCATTGTAACAGAATCATATTTGTGATTGTATGAGTTGTGACCTCAGTATAACTTTAACAGGGTTTTTGTATTCCTCTAACAAGGAAATGTGCTAATGTAATAATCAGCTCCTAACAAGGACATAATACTTTTAGTACATATTTGTGGGTACCATCCCCACCGGGGTTTTCCCTTGGCCGGGGTTTCCTCGACAAAAAATTCATGGTGTTATGAGTTGTGTATTTTATGTTTATGTTCTTTTCATTTCAACAATTATTTGGTTAAGTTGGAATTTACTAATTTTATGTTTAAAGTGATGTAATATTGATTCACCCCCCTCTCAATATTACTTAATCCTAACAATTGGTATCAGAGCTATTGGCCCTTGGAGAGAAAGTCTAACAACTTAAGGGAGATCAAGATTGATTCTGAAAGTTTGGAAGAAAACTTTGAAGTAGCACTTGAAGACCTTGATAAGGATAAAGAAAAGAATGGTGACTTGAGATTCAAATTGAGAAGAGCTGAGGGTTTCATCAAGAAATTGAAAGAATAACTTGAACTATCCAGGAGTCATAGACAAGATCTTAAGGATAAGATAAAAGAGGATTCAGACAATGATACTTTAGATCCGATAAAACATCTTGAACAAGAGAAAGATACTTTGAAGCTTGATCATGAAACTAATTCCCTTCAGATGCATAAAGAGATTAAATAGGCAAAGGATGATAGAAACAAAATTGAAGAAACCTTAAAAGATGCAAATATTCAAATGGGACAAATGAAGACTAAACTTGATCACTACAAGAACAAGTAGCTGGAATTAGAGAAATATAATCAGATCATAAAAGGAGAACTTGTTGAGCCAAAGAAACATATTGAAAAACTTCATTCAAGTAGTGATAAGATTGATGAGTAGAGAGATAGATGGAAACCTAAAGGAGACATGACTAGAGTTGGCTTCAATTAAGATGAATGCTCAAAGACTCTGGAAGAAAAATCAGAAGTAAAGAATGATGGAGAAAGACCTGCTCTTGAAGAACCTAATGATCAAATCACACCTTTTAGAGGTAGATATTTTGGATGCAACAAGATTGGAAATATGAAGAGAGACTCCATAGGTAAAGCTCCTTACAAAACCTTTTCAGGATATTGTTTTAATTATAATGCATTTGGACACAAGAAGGTAGAATGCAGGAAGCCTGGTCAATCAAGAATAAAGAAAGATTACAATAGGGAAGGAATGAAAACAAAGATCACATGTTACAACTATAATAACTTTGGGCACATCACAAAGTATTGTAAGTTGTAGACTAATTAGTTCCTAACATATCACCTCCTACATGCTACAAATTTCATAACCCAAGACACATAGAGAAATTTTGCAGATACAATAGAACTGAGAATAGAAGTGGTCCTCCACCTATTGATACAAAGAAGAGTACTGGTGATGTTAAGAGTATTGCAGAAGAATTTAACAGTCATTTCAGAAAAGAAGAAGATGTAAATAGTGGTAAGGTATGTAAAGTAAAGGAATCAAGTGAGGAAATGGTTAAGGGAGAGTTAATAGATTCTACTGAGTCTTCGCTTGATGCGAACATTACCACATCAACCTAGATGGCCAAGCATGGCCTTAGGTGGAGCATTGGAAGGAAACATTAGAAATCTATCCAGCCCCTAATTTTGAGGAATAAGCTCTTGCGAGCTTAGGGAGAGTATATGGAGATATTATGCAAGATATATCTGTGATCACATAGCTTTACAATCTATATCCTGTGATCACCATATTTTTAATCGAATGGATTATGTGCACAAATGAGTTTATTGGGAATTGTGTCACTTCTTTACATAACGAAGTATAAGGTCAATCAAAATGACCTTTCTAAACATCATTAAAAAAATAGAGCCTAAGGAGAATAGGATTTGAGCTAAGAGAGGAAAATAAGCAAGTTTGTTGAGCTTTTGATCGAAGCTCATGGAATCAGTAGATAAAAGGTATTTAGATCATTTGCAAAGATTTGGTTATGGATACTCCATTGGTTTTCGATGTCGTCGAAAGGCCTAGGTATAAATTTAAGAAACACCAATTCAAATCAATTGAAGATGATCCCGAAGGTGCATTTTCACAAACACCCTACGATGTTCTACATGTCGAAGACATTAGGGCTTATATTCACTGTAAGTATGAGTCTCTAGGAGACTTTGAGATCTATAAAGAGATGAAAGACATGATTGGAGTAATGGTAAGATGAAAGCCAAGTTCGTACATCTGGAGAACCTTAGTATAATGTGAATGACTGAACTATACAAATTTGACGAAGAGGAATGTATTAAGATCATTCTAAGTAGAGTTCATGACCAGTTCATTTGGCTTGGATATTAGCTAGTGAAGATTTGCAGTGACTTAATTCATGCTATAAAAGGTTTGGATAACTATAGTGTTGTCCCTGTCACAGAGAAGAACACAAATAAACAGGTGGAAACCCTAACACATTCGTGATGGGATAAGAGAGCGATGACCATTAATGACATATTTCAGCAAAATGTTAGATTGATTTCAATGATTCTAGGTTATAAACTACATTACAACAACTGACCTAACTCAGTATCAGTAGGAGTGATAATCATGACATATATAATGGTGAAAGAAAAACTTAAGTATAACCTTTGTGATGTACTTGCACAATATTTTTTGGAGAATGTGAAGAAAATAAAGAAGGTTAAGTCAAAGGCATTCAGGTTTGGGTCTCTATTGATACACATGTATATTCATATTGTACATAGTTTTCCTGGTATGCACCTTAGAGCTTGGGAGGATAGTGAACCCATTTGAATTTAGATAACACAAAGATATAGAAGACAAAAAAATACATGGGTCGATGGTGAATTATTTGGGATGATCAAAATATTGCAGAGACAAATGAAGGAAAGAATGAGGATTCTTGTGGCATTGGTAGAAAAGTACAAGGATACAATCTGTTTCATGGTTGAAACTGATTATGTTTTCTTTGAGGTAGTACAACCTAGGATGAAGTGGTATTATCCTATGGGATATGAAGTTAGTTCTGAGGTCTTGACCATGAAACTAGAACATATTCTATCCTCATAAATTGATCCATCTGAAGAAATATGTAGAGCAGAGTGGGTGCAATTGCAATCAGTTTCAATCCACAAGGTGGTCATGATCTCAGAAGGTCCCTCATTTTCTTGACCTTAGTGGCCTCCTGATCACCCAAAATTCCCTTCCTACCCGAGCTCCTGGATCTCTATCTAGTCTCCTCCTCATGGTGATGCTCTTCCCCCTGATCTCTATTTGCCTTGGGAAGGAGATACAAAATGGCCTGAAGTAACTGCATAGTTTGGGACCCTATCTCAACCTCTCATTCACCACTGCTCTCTTCCTTGTCCTCATGCACACTATCAATCCTAGCACCCGCAGATGCGCCAGGGATCCTACCCCTTCTGCACCCTCTACTGCGGCTTGCACTTCATCCCCTAGTAGCGGATCTAGTTTCGGTAACCATTTTCCTATATCAATCGTTGAGGAGAAACATTAACAAAAAAATAAGTCATAAAGTAAAGACATGGTATATGGTCATAAAAAAGTAGTCTGAAATATAAGAGTGTTATGTGTCTATGTTTGTTTCAAGTTTTCAACTACTAAACAACTAGTGGGCGTATGCGATTACCAGAGATCCCAGTGTAAAGAAACATGGGCTCTGATACCAAATATAATGCCCCGCTAGGGAACCCAAGAGAAATAACCTATAACAAGTAAATAAGTTTACAGAATAATTTTTTTTTTTAACTTTTAAAAAAACAAGAAAATATAGAACATAGTTCTGTGATAAAAACAATAGAATATATATAAAAAAGATTATTTTATTAATTTAAAATTAAACTTACTACCAAAACTAAGAGGTTTAAAAGGGAAAAATTAACACACTAAAATCCTTGGCCTTCTAATCGATGAGTTGTAATTTTCTAACTCAGATTGTGCACAAAAAAAACTTTGGGGAAAATTCTCAAGAACACATAACCAAATTCTAAAAATAATTCCCAAATTTACAAAATTCACAGATTTTTATCAACTAGTCCGTTTACTACCAATCTGAATCCACAGGATTGTTCCTAATCACTTCTAGGATATACAACAAAATTTTTAAGCAAAACCCATCTACCCAAACTGATCGAAAAAAAATAAAAATTTCCTAATAAAAGATTTATAATAAAACATACACCTACAAATTCAGATATAGGATCCTACCTCAAAACTCTGACAATTATGAAACCATTGAT
Source organism: Thuja plicata (assembly GCA_018584345.1). Classification (NCBI taxonomy): domain Eukaryota; kingdom Viridiplantae; phylum Streptophyta; class Pinopsida; order Cupressales; family Cupressaceae; genus Thuja; species Thuja plicata. The sequence goes on from MU227773.1 coordinate 522,522, forward strand.
CCAACAATACACAAACAAGCTTTCCAAATTGTCCTTCAAACTTCAGAAACTCCTCCTTAGAAAGATTCAGAGCTAAGATCCCTCAACTTCTGTGTTCTTGAGAAGATCTAAAAAATATCCCAAAAAAGAAAAAACACTACTAACCTAGGGTTTCTAAACTTAACCCTAAGGTTAAAAGTAACTCAAATTGACTTTGGGGTCAAAAGATTTGATTTACAAAAATAATTCATCTTTATCCTCCAAAAGACAAATTTAAATTCAATTTTGAACTTTAAAAGTTTATTTCACATTTTTAATAAAAGTTAAGAATTCACTCAAATCAATTAATTCAACAAAGGTATATTAACTAACTTTTATTGATCAAATACCCTCTTGATTATTTATTTAATAACTACATGATTTAAATAAATATAACATTAATAACATACAATCCAAATTCTATTCTAACACAAATAACCTTAAACCAAGCATACAACTTGAAAACCCGACATAGCCAAAATAAGCAAAACTCAAACCCAAGGAAAGGTTCCTGAATTCACGTCACTTGACGGATTTTGAAGGGTGAAGAAACAAAATATTTTCCACTAATTAGGATAATAAAAGGTTTAAGTTAGGGTTTTGGACCCATTCATTATCTCCCCCCTCTTACCATTGAGACGTTGCGATAGGGCATGCTCACTCCTGTCAATTCAGGGAAGACGATGACTGGTACATGCAATCCTGTTATCACAAAGATGAACATGTGCATACATATAATATGTAACAAGCAATGGTTGAGAATTCTAGGTCATGTGGGTCTCGTATGCAAGTAACTATGACCTCGTCTCATTCCATAAAATTGCATTATACACAAAGTAAAAGCATACATATGATCCATGTGCATATAAATAGGGTGTCACTATTGTCAGTAATCCATAACCATAAATGTAATCATAACATGAGATAAACATGATAAAACTGCTCATAAGTCTAACTGTAATAATATCAAATCACACAAAATCTATAGTTCTTACGAACTGAAATATAGTGAAAAGTCATACAATATGAACTGAAATAGAAACTAGAGTCATCGATGCACACGTGCAAGTGGCCAAAAAGAGTTTAATAAAATAAACTAAAAGCTACTAAAGGGTAGGCACTACAAAATATGTGTAGACTTGTACTCTTTCTAAAGTGGGGGCTAAATGTAGCATCATAAATTATAAACACCTTGCTAAGGTGTATAATTTATACTTATATAGCACCCATTTTAGTGTGTGTCATTCCTCCATGCATCATTAAACTTTATTATACATTTAATTAATAAATATTTTAATGTTTTTCCTTTATTAACTTAATTTACATATGGACCCTTAATTTTAGGTGGGTTCCATTTAATTATTTCATCTTGCATTCATAGGTCCTATTCCATGATGGATGGCCTTTTGTATTTATTATGAATTCAAACCTCAATTTTGTAGGCATTTTGGGTATCCAAATACCCTCATTGACCCTTGATTTAATTTTGAGCCCAATTGGTTGGAATTGGGTTCCCTATAAGGCACAAGGAGAGATAGGTCATAATGCACCTCAAGAGGTGCCCCATTCCACATATAGGTGGCCAAAATTTAAATGGAAAAAGGTCATGGGTTTTTAGCAGGATATTCAAATCCCCATCATCCCTCTTTGAGTTTTTAGCTCTAAAATGGATTGAAGAGGTATAAAAGAAATGCTACCTCCCTCATTTTAGAATCCAATCATACTATCCACTATCCATTATCAACTCAAGCATTCAAGTAATTTCATCCCACCATATTCTTCATCTTGTGGAAAACTAAAATAATCATTATGCAAGCATGTAATTTGTGATGTCCTTTAAGGTATTTTTGGATTCATGATATTGCATCAACACTTGTGATCTTATTTCAAGCACAATCAAATCATTTAAGGTATAAGGCATCTTGTTCTCTCATTCAAGCCTCAACTACTAATAACACACTTCCTTATTTTGATTATTTTCATTTGATTTCAAGGTTAATCCCTCTATAGGGTTTTGATTGGGGAAAAACCCTTTCTCCAAAATACTCCTTGTTGATTGTGTATAGGTGATAGGTGCCACAACTGTGGAAAAGGCTATAGGAAGATCTAATAGAAAATCATGGGTGGAAAAACTTCATTATAATTTACTTTGTCTTAGGCATCTCCCAGGGCCTAAGGCAAGCTAGGTTTCCCTATACCCTCCAATTTTCCCTATTCCTTCCATTCCAAACTAAAATGTGGATCACAAGTTAGTCTTTCTTTTGGATTTCCAAATCTGGTATCAGAATTAGGTTTATAATCTATAAACTATTTGCATCCGTTTTCGCCCCACATCTTGCATTCTTCAATTTCCATTGTGCATATCCACATTCAACCCCATCCATAGCAAAGGAAACCTGTTACATCCACTCAACACTTGAGCCTAGTGGATCGTATTCCTTCCAATGTGTGAAATCACTTGTGGCATGAGATTCCTAGCTTGACCTTTCATGCTAGTGAAAGCCCCTCATGCCACATTTTATTTCACCATAAGGTGTATGGTTCATATTGTTCCCTAAAGATTCATTATGGTTCTAGATGCTTTTCCAAGATAATTTATATGGGATGGTTATTTGGAGTTGTTTAAGTGAATTTTTGTTAAGTGAGACTCCATCTATAAACCAAAGAAAGAGGGTGGTCTTTGACTTAGACAAGCTTCCCTAATAGGAAAAGCCTTGGTTGCTAAGATTTACTAGCAATGGTGTACTTTTAATAATAAAGCTTGGTCTAGGATACTTTCTTCCAAATACTTGAATGAGATTGAGATTGTTAATATTTCTAGGGTGAGCTTAGAAGGTAAAGGTTCTTTGATTTGGGATGCCCTAAAAAAGGGAGCCAACTTTATTAAGTAGGGTTTTTTTTTTAATCTACAAGAAAAGATCTAAGGCTCTTTTCTAGCATGAATCTTAGGATGTGTGCTCCCTATATTATTATCGTTCCCGATCCTTTAGGATCTTGGATATAGATTCATAGCAGTGGGATGGTCTAGATTAGAGGAATTTAAAGTTGTCAAGAGAGTGGTACATTTGGAGGTGATGAGATGGAAGGATCCATATGAATGGCTATAGGGAGGCATATAGGAATATTTTTAGGATCTTGTTTGGATGTTGAATGAGAGAGTTTGCGAATGTCTGAGAAGCCGGGATACCTTGTCTTGGAGCCCTAATCCTTACGGGATTTATTTGATGTCCTCTAGATATAAAAAATTAGACTAGTTGAAGTATGGAGGGGAAGCGTTCATGTGGTTGAAAAACATGTGGAAAAAAATTGTGTGGCCTAAATGTAACTTCTTGATTCGTCTTGCTACATACAATAGATTCCTTACCTAGGACAATTTATAGAATAGGATATTTTAGCAATTTATAAAATAGGAGATTTTAGGTACCATTAAGATGCATCCCTATGGTAAGAGTGAATAATATTCTTCCCATTTTTTATTTTAGGGTTCTTTCTCTAGATACATTTGGCATTGTTAGTGGAGTGTCAAGAAACAAGCTTGTACCAATGCTTCTTCTTTTGTTAAATTTTGAAATAGTTTGGGGAGACCACTAGATTTAAGGCTTTCTTTCTTAAGGTGGCTTGATCTATTGAACCCTTTTGCTTCTTTTAGAAAATTTGGTTTGATCATAATCATAGGATTTTGAGGGTAGGAATATGGAAGTGTATTAGAATTGGAGCTGAATTTATCTTATGATTCAAGAAATTGTTCTTGCTAAGTGTGAGGTGTTTATCCCTTTGATCCTGGAGAGATGAGACGATGAAAGATTTAGGTTTATAGAGGAGAGGGTCAGACCATTTTTGGGCTTAGAGGATGTGCATTCCCATAAAGAAAACCCAGAGAGATGGTAAGTGGTCCAACCTCATGGATAAGTGATTAATATTAATGTTTATGGGTATTCTAGAGGAAATCTTTGACATGTTGAGATTGGAGGTGTTGGCAGAGATATTTCTAGATCAATGTTCATTTTATTCTCCAAATACAAATGGATAAGAACCAATAATTTAATGGAGGCCCTTTCTCTAATGTATTCTTTAGAAAGGGGATATTTTCTTGGCTAGAGTAAAGTGATTTGTGTGCTAGATTCTCATATTTTAATCAATTTGTTAATCAAGTAGAATTTTGATAGTGTAAATTGGTTGTTGGATTCGGTGACTTGGTAGATTCTTAGACTGGGGAATTCTTTCAAATTTGTCACTTTTATCAACATCTTGCAAGAGGGGGAAAATGTTACTAGTTTCTTAGCCAAGAGGGCGTCTGGACACTTTAGGGGGTTGGCATATTAGTGAGTAGGAGAATCTTTCTCTAGAGTGGTTTAGTAAGTTACAGATTCTAATTGATGAAGACATTCATGGATAACAAAACTATTAGTTGATATATCTTTCCAATGTGCTTATTTATCTTGTTGGTAATTCTTAGTTTTCTTGTAGTTTTATGGCCCTTGTTGGGTTGCACTTATGCTCTTTCATTGTGTTGGTAATTTTTTTAGAATGAATAATGTTTTATCAAGATTCAAAAAATGTCAATTTGCAACTAGATATTAATATTTTTGAAAAATCCTTTCAAAATAGGATTTTATCTACATAACGATGGTAGAGCATGAACGATATTGTGAAATAAAGTAGTCTTTTTGCCCTATTCTTATGCATACTCGGCATTGGGGTTTTTCGCCTAAGATTTTGCAGAATCATGGACCCTCAAACTTCTTCAGGCGGATAAATGAATCCCTGGCTAAACAACCCCATTGGACAAAACACAGAAGGTGCCCTAATTGTCTATACCGAAAGATCATGTGGTGAATCGCTCTAGGAATTTTACAATGGTAAAAGATCTGAACGCACAATTTTTTTTCTTTGATAGAACTAGGTATGCCATCCATAAAAAACCCTTCCAAAATAGGAATTCACTGAACCCTAATTTCAGAGATACTAGTTGGAATGAGGAAAACCTAAAACATACCCCACTTAGAGTTTCTTCTAAGACATCACCACGAAGAAATTTGGTAACTGAGAATGAGTGGCGTCCTGCTCATAAACAAAATGCATAGAGATTTAAACATCATAGGAGTACTAGGCGAATTTAAAAAATGCAAGGATGTAATTTTGAGATTTCCACCTTTAACCGATTTAGGCATCTTCAGATAGGAAATTGCATAGAGAAAGAGAAAGTAGAGACTTACACTCTACCCCATAGATGGAATCCAGTAAAACATTACACTGGAAAAATTCTCTCTGATAGGGTTTACTCTTTGCCGCCCCAAAGATCTACAATATTAATTAACCCTAATAGTTTTATGGAGGACCTAACCATTAAAGGCAATTTTACTTTAACAAATGGTTTGAGGAATCACTGTGCAGCCTCAGGGATTTACAGGAAATGGTATGGTCATGAGCTAAAAGATAATGACATTAGGGTTTGGTTCAATGAAACCCTCGGGGAATAGGTAAGTATGACTTTTCTATATAATAATTGTTTTTTTCTGGATTGCAGAGACATATCTATTAAGGCTAGATTATTATCTGCTAAAGATATATATTATTTAGGGCACGTAGTTAAATTTATAGAATGGAAGCCAACTTTTAAATGTAGTGTGTTTGATTGCATCTCTGTACCTATATGGGTAAAAATCATAAATATGCCTGTGGAACTTATGCATAGTAAGATTATTTCACAAATTGGAGGAAGCTTAGGAAGAATGGTAGGTTTAGAACTTAATCTACTCAACTCATCAGATGTTAAAATGCTGATACATACAAATGTTAAGGATGCCTTTCCTTGCAACATCAAATTTGAAGCAAACCAAATTACATATAAGTTTGGTCTAGAAAAATTATATGGAGATATTTCTCATAAAAGTTGGTTTAGTCCCAATAGAGATATAAAGAATAATATAATAGATTATACTACAGACCTTAAGGATTTTTTTAAAAGGGACATTGATATTGTCACATCTCCAAATTATGCCCTCATTGAAGAGGGGGGAGTCTGAATGTATCCCATATTTCCAAACTCAATGAATATCACTCCCAGAGTAACCTTTCTGGAGGGTGGGGTTTTGTAATTAATAATGAATCATATTGTGACAAGGAAACAAAGGATCAGGGGATTCAAGATAAGTTAAAATGTGTGACCTTACATAATATGAATATGAATCATGAAGTAAATTTTTTAGAAAAGCAATCTGTGAACAAAGTAGTAAATAATGGAATCATGACAGAAATAGGTAAAAACAAAGAAGTCTTGATAGATAATAGATATATAAGCAAAAGGAACTGGAACTCTAAAAAGACTATTAAAATCCCAATAATTAAAACAAAAAAACCTTAGACCAAGAATTGGGGTATGCCAGATTTACGGGTTTTAAGGCATAATAAGGATCCAATATTTATCAATAAAGATTTGATTGATTCATTTGATGAAGATACTAGTGATATTGAGGAAAATAATAAGAAAAAATTAAATGGATTAAAAAAATAATGGAATTAGATAAAAACATAACAGTAGAAGATATTCTCCAATACCAAAATGATGAGGAAGTGATAACAACAAACGAGAGTGAATTAGGCAAGAATGCTCTTCTAAATAATGATCAAAATGAAATAGAAGGCGAATGTGAACAAAATAGGTATTTTAGGCCCAAACCATTACAACTTATCCCTAACCAGGTAGTAGATGATGACGGGGTAAGTAATCAAGAAGAACAAAGAATCCCTAATATAAATAGTAGATTTAAGGAAGATATATATGAGAGTGAAATAGGAGAAATTAATGATTTCTTAGGACTTAATGATGATTCTGAAGATTTTCTCATTCTTAGAGTTATTGAATCAATGATTGAAGGAAACCTAGAAATGGACACTCATCTGATTGATGAAGAAGAGGGCAGTAAGGATAGGAATCTAGGCTTGGCTCTATCCTCCGTTGGTAAGGAGAATCCAAATTATCCAAAACAGACAATTAAAAGGGGGAGGAAATCCCTTAAGGAATTAAGACATAAGGATGGATCAGCTTTAGGACAGGTTAAAATTATTTCTATTTTGAATGCAGGGAAGGGGAAGGACCTTCCCAAGGTGCCATGAAAATAATTTCATGGAATGTTAGGGGTTTAAATGCTCCTAACAAACAACGCCTTCTTAAGAGAAGCCTAACTTCTCTAGAGGCACATCTTTATTTAATACAAGAATCTAAACTAGGAGAAGAGGGGTACACTAATCTAAGTTGAAAATTAGGAATATGGGAAATTAAAGGAATAGATTCGGTAGGTGCCTCTGGTGGACTTGCCTTTATTTGGAACCTGAGGTTTATCTCACCAACTTTCTTGGTCTCTAACTCTCAATGGATGGCGGCTAAGATCAAAAACTTTAGCAGTAGTTTAGAATTTATTATTATCAATATATATGGACCAAAGTTCCTTCATGAGAAAATAATAGTATGGAAGGAAATTGACACTTTCATTCAAAACTACCCAAATATGAATATTTTTGTAGGAGGGGAGTTTAACTCAATCTTAGATATAAGAGAGAAATCGGGGGGTTCCAAGGGTATTACTCAAATAATGATAGGATTTAAAGAATGGATACAAATTATCAATGCAATGGATATCCCCTTAGACAATGGCACATATACCTAGTCAAATAAGAGAATAAACTCTGAACTAATCACTGAGACACTAGATAGATTTATTCATATTGAGGACCTAACAAAATTAAAGGTAAATCTTAAAGCTAATATTGTTTCACATTCAGGATCAGATCATTATCCAATTAAATTGGAATTAGAAGAAGATTTAATACCTAAGAAGAATCCATTCAAATTCAAGAAAAAATGTGTTTTAAGGATGAGGAGTGCATGCTTAATATAGAAGAATGGTGGAAAGAATTTTTTTTTAAGGGATCTAAGACCTTTATTTTAAATGCAAAACTGAAACATCTAAAACATAGATTAATAGAATGGAAAAAAACTCATTTCAGAAATATATTTGAACAAAAGGAAGTGATGCAGGAGCATCATATGCTCATCACAGGTATCTTGGAGATCCAGGACATTCCAGTGGACATGGATCATCTCCTGAGATCAATTGGACAATCCTTCAACCAATCATGGCATTTGAAAGCATAAAAAGTCATAATTTTGTATGATGCCTTGATTGTTTGCAATGTTGAAAAGTTGTAATTGATCCATGGATTAGGATCTAGTGGTTGTCTAGGGTAGAGAAGTCATTTTTTAGGGTTTAGTATGAAGTTATAATGATATCAAGTCATTTCATAAGTTGGCACATTCAATAAGTCCTTTAAACCATAGTTAATTGTTTTAGAAAATTCAAATATTTGAATGTAACGGTTAGGAGGTCATTTTGGAGGGAAACTCCATAGTTTAAATTTTATGAAGAGTCAACACATGAGAGTAGTTGGATTCGGTTAAGGGGGTTAGTTACCACCCCCCAAGTCTATAAATCATCTCTTGTACGAGCTGGAAGGCAGTATTGTACGGACTGTTTCTCTAAAATTGAATAAAAGTGCTCTGTTTTAATATACATTGACAGGAATTTCGAGTTTATTGTTCTTCTTTTGCATTGGAATATAGTATATGGTGTTTGTAGACATGTTCTGATGTAAATTTCCAAGATTTGAATCCAATTTTGTAAGTGGTTTGTTCAAATTCATTAAGTGTTGACTGTTACAGGCAGTGTATTGACAGTTTTAAAGTTTTTTTTTTTAATAATCATGACCATTCTGTGAAATGTATGCTATTTCTTCATAGAATGGTATTTCTCTAACATGTATAAGTATATCTAATCCATTAATGATCATCTAACTGCTATAAATGGTGGCCACCAAGCATTTAAGAGGTGAAAATAAGAGGAAAAGTGAGGGGATAGTCATATAGAGAGAGATTTGCCTTAAGGAGGGCAGTGTTTGAGTTTTGATTCATGGTTAGGATGTTGAAACATTGATGTTTTCACTTGGAATCAGTCAAAGAAGTCGTTGCACATGTGAGATTGATGATGCCCTAGGAACAAGGGTTTGTAAGGGATGAATTGGGGTTTTTGGGTTTAATGAAGCCATAGACTGAAATTGATTATGGATTTTTCAATTTTAAGGCATTTGAGGAGCCTATGAAAATTCTTAAGTTCATACTTTAAGTATTACTATATGTTGCTTTGTAAATGCATCATTGTTTCAATTGTTGAAAACAGTGTCATTGTGAAGAATCTTTGTTAATTTCCAAAGGAAGCTTATCTAAGTTTTGTATATGTGTTGTGCAAGGATAGAGAGTGTCTAAAACTGTGATTTATTCCAGGGGTCTTTTGGTAAAAACAAAAGTTATACACCTTTTTATCTCGCTGCTGTCACAGAGTTACAATTTTGCCTTGACAACATTTGGCTACATTGTGCATTTTGGCCTAAAAGGTGATGAAACTGAAAAGTATTGGTTGGAACATGTCATACATGCTAAAACAAACCTATTGAAGCATTGAAACCTCCTAGAGTTTACTATTTGTGGATTTTTCCTATCAGGACCTAGAAGGGTCACTTGGAACACATTTACACTTTTGCTCATTTTGGGTTGTTTCTTGGTTCACCACCCTGATCTCTGCATCAGGAAGGAATAGAAAAAGACAAAAAATAATTAAATGAGGTTATCCTTAGAGATGGGATGAATATAGAAACATATAATGAGGAGAAAAAACTTTTAAGTAAGTATGAAGATATATAGACAAAAGAGGAATCATACTGGAAACAAAGATCTAGGGAAGTATGGTTAAACGAAGGAGACAAAAATACCAAATTCTTTCATAATAGCTCTAAATCCAAACAATTATTTAACAAGATCACAAGTATTAAGAAATATAATGGGTCCATACTCAAAAATCCAGAGAGCATTGCGGAAGAAACAGTTAGATACTTTGAAGGAATGTTGAATAATTTGGAAGGATCGAACATAATATCCCAAACTGAGATTCTAAAAAATATTCCCAGTATTATTACTAAAGCACATAAGAAAATACTAATGATAATGAGACCTAGGAGGAAGAAGTGGATAAAAGGCTGCTATAGAAGCTAGAACTAAGGATTAATGCGGTGGTTAATTTCCGTCATCAGACTACTCAAAGTCATATTCAGAGTATTGAAGACACTCTTAGCCGTATCATGAAAAATAAATATGAGGGCATGAAGGTGATTGACAAAAACTTAAGGGCACTGCTCTCGGTGCTGGATGGGAACACTACTCCCATTACTGTGGATGATCATACTGCAATAGAGCGAGTGCAAAAAAGGTGAAAACTGGTAGCACTTAGGAAATAAAGGATCTCAGAGAGACTATTGACAAATATAAGACGGTGATGGATGACTCTATGGAGATTATGGAAAAAGTGACCTAACTATTTTCGGGCTTGTATTTCTTGTTAGTTTAGCTTCTTTTTGATGTTAGTTTTTGCTGGACGGGTTTCTATTGTCTCCATCTTTTTCCCCCAATAGTTGTTTTTTGTTGGATTTCCCTTTTTTATAATGCTGCATCCTGCATATCTTTTGTTCTTAATTGTACAGGGTTACGGTTCCCTTCAAAAATAGTTTTAACCTCAATCAAAAACATAACAAAATAATGAATGCTAAATTCACCAAATATAAAGTTGAAAATGCATTGAAACAACTACAGCCTGACAAGTTCCCTGGACCTGATGGGTTTCCAAATTTTTTTTATCAACGATGTTGGAACTTCATAGGGGATGAAGTTGTCTAGACACTAGAGGGTACGAGAAATTCAGGCAGGGTTCTCCAAAAGATAAATAATACCTTTATAGCATTGATACCAAAAAAAGTTAATCCGTGAAGTTTGGATGATTACAGACCTATATCATTATGCAATACACTACATAAACTATTAACTAAAACTTTGGCAAACATGCATAAAATGTTCCTGCCTATGCTTATTTCAGAGGAGAAATCTAGTTTTATTCCTGGGAGGTCCATACTTGATGGGGTGATTATAGCTCAATAAGTCATACATATATTCAACATAACCATAACCCAAGCATGCTTATAAAACTTGATATTAGGAAAGCTTATGATAAGGTAGATTGAAGATTTTTGTGCAAATGTCTAGAATCCTTTGGTTTTTCTAGACAATGGATTAACTTAATATTTGAATGCATTTCAGGGCCAAAAATGTCTATTATGGTGAATGGTAACCCTACTGGTTTTTTTAATATTACACAGGCTATCAGACAAGGTGATCCCCTATCCACCTTTCTCTTTATCATTATGGTAGAAGCCCTAGGCAGATCACTGACCAAAGCAAAGAATGAGAACTTGGTATGTGGTATAAAGATAACTGCAGAAATGAAGGCATGCACCCATCAAAAATTTGTTGATGACCACCTCCTCTTTGGTCAAGCTAATGTTATGGAAGCTAGGGAAATTAGGAATATACTAAATTTGTATTCAACTGCCTTAGGCCAGCATATAAATAAAGAGAAATCTGAAATATATTTTTTAAACACCTCTAGAGATGACCAACAGAGAATATGTAGGCTTCTAGAATATAAAATAGGAGAATTTCCATGCAAATATTGGGGCTACCCTTGGATATGGGTAACAAATCAACAAACTTATGGAATAAGGTATTAGAAAGTATTGATAAAAAAGCTGAATCATGGAAAGGGAAATGGTTAACAAGCGTTGGGAAAACTACCATGATCAAATATGTACTCTTAGCTATTCCTATTTATCAGATGATGTGTCTAAGTATGCTGAGAGGAATAGAAAAAGGATATTAATAAAAAATTAAAAAACATTTTTTGGCAAGGATCTAATGACAAAAAAAGATTACCTTTAATTGTGTGGGATAATATATGTAAACCTCTAGAGGAAGGAGGGTTGAATGTAAAGAACATCAAACAAAAAAAATGGCTTTAGGAGCTAAACTAGTCTGGAAAATGTACAGAGATTCGGAGGCAAAGTGGGTTAAAATTCTTAGATTAAAATACTTAGATGGAAGGGACCCGCTGAGTATTTTTAGACATTACTCTCCTCCCAAAGGATCAAGGATCTAGAATTTCATACTGGAATGTCAGAGTGTTATTATAGATAATATTACATGGGATATTTGGAATGGTAGCAAGGCATTATTTTGGGAGGACTCGTGGAATGCATGTCCATCTCTTAGCACTACTCTTAATGACGACCCAGAAATAGAATTGGTTAAACAAGCGAGGGGTATATATGTGAAGGATTACATAGAGATAGTTGATAACAACCCAACCTTGGGTTGGAAGTGGAAATCCCTCAACAACCTTGGAATATCTGAAAATTTTAAGAAAAAAGTGGAACAAGCTATTAAGAATAGGAAAATCAATCCATCAAAGGATCCAGATAGGATTATATGGGCTAAATCCAAAAATGGGGAATATAGCACAAAATGCGGTTATAATTCTCAGAATAAAGTTGAACAAACCCATACAACTTTACCTATTGATCTATGCTGGAGCAAACAATGTTTGCCCAAGGCCGGAATGTTCACTTGGGCTGTAGTTCAGCATAAGATTTTGACTGCTGAATGGTTTCAAAAAATAGGGTATAATGGACCAACGAGGTGTGTTTTTTGTGAGGAGTGTGAGTCTATAGATCATATTTTTACCAATTATGATTACTCATACAAGTGTTAGATATGGCTGGCCAATAATTTAGGGTGGAAAACTACATTACCTAATAAGCTGATGAATATTCTTACATCATGGCCAAGAATAATGGACTTTGGTTTATATGGGAAGATATGGATTATAGCACCTTCCATAATGATATGGGAATTATGGAAGGAGAGGAATAGAAGGATATTTAAAGATTAAAAAATAGACATAGACCAAATGCTAAATAAAATAGAAGCAAGTATAGTAGAGGTAGTTGTTGTTTTCATAAGTTTGATGGTATAGTTTCATAATTTAATATTTCATGTCTTGATTCTCCAGAGATCAATTGCAGATGTAATCACACTGTTATATTATCTGTATTTTCCAAATGCATCAATCTCTTGTATATATACAAGGTAAAGACAAGAAGAGACATGTCCCATGATGGGACATGTCTATTCATTAAGCTAATTTATTAAATTTAACTATATAGTTATTATAAGAATAAGTATTGATTAACTTTATACATATATATATGCATATTAATATATAAAATAATTATTATATATAT
>MU227773.1:568343-588773 GCA_018584345.1 Thuja plicata
ATAGGGTCCATAGTTGCGACAGACCGAATTCAGGTGGTTACAGTATATATGTGTGTGTGTGTGTGTGTGTGTGTGTGTGTGTGTGTGTGTGTGTGTGTGTGTGTGTATTTTTTTTGTAAACATTTGTACATTCACTGATATATTCTTGTGAATCTAGAAATATGTTGAAAGTATTGATACCTTTTTTTACTTATAGACAAGCATAAAACTCATTCAAGAAAGAATATGGATTATTAATAATACAATTGAGGAAAATAGACGAGAGAAGAAATAAAATATAATATAATCAAACTTTGCACTAATAACCAATAAGGACATAGATGGTTTGATAAACAGAAGAGAGCCTCAGGAATATATATGCAGTAGATTCGTGTAGATTTGAAACAAAGGTAGTAACAACTCTGACAACACAGAATTGTATTCTTTGTTCAGTAACCACAGAAATATAGATAGGACAAATGGCGGGGGAATTTAACACTTGGCATCAAAGTACTCAATCATAAAGCTATGTGGACTATAAGTAGAGAATGGTTTATGGGGAATCGAAATATGGTAGCAAAGATAAAGGAAGCTTTAGACAGAGGAATCATGGTAATCTCTAATCTTGAAGTCTAAACATATCAGTATGGCTGGACTTTAGGTTAGAAATTACCAAGAAACCTGTCTTAGTTGTATTAGTTTCATTATGACTTTTATTTAGTATAGGTTATGAATACAGATAAGGAGATGGCTTTAATCAGTAGAGGTATTCACATATAGGAAAATATATATGTATAAATAAAGATATACACACACACACACACACACACACACACACACACACACACACACTAGCATGAAGCATAATAGTTGGCATGCATAGTGAAAGATTAAATATATGAAATGTGTATATACAGGAAGAAAGTATGAATTTCCATGTTATAAGGGCATCATTCTGGGTTGATAGAGTATTGATCAGTGACTATTTGGATTTATGAGTACTTTTCCATACTGAAATGTATTAACAAGGATGTCAAAAATAGAGATGAGGTTAAAAAACAAAGTGCATAAATAAGATGCAGAGGGTTTTGACATTTTAAATTCTTTCTCGATAAATTATAGATTAATATTGTTTGTTGGTCTGAGATAGAGTTTAGAAATGTGTAAAGTCGTAATTCCCTTTTACAAATTATAGAGTAGGATTGTGTAGAGATAAAATCAATTATGAATATAACAGCACTCAAGGATAGTAAGTAGTTTATGAATACTCCGGGATATGCTAGAAAGGAAATCAATTAGATTATGAATATGATAAGTAAAATCTTGAAATAAGAAGTATACATACAGGTTGGTATATTCAGAAAAACTTAGGAAAGAATGTAGATTTATGAGCAATTGACAGTGATGTATGATATGATTATCTGTTTTGCTATACAGAGATAAAAACAAAGGGAATATATTTACTTCTTAACATTTCCTTTGGATAGTATAGATCAATATTGTTCTGTGTATATGTATGTACACACACACACACACACACACACACACACACACAATCTACATTTAATTGGGTATATTCATAAATACACAGACTTCAATGAGAATTATAAGCAGTTAAGTGATGTTTGTAGGAATGTGGTATGTATCAAAGGATAAAGATATGTTTTTTTAATGAATATGAGGAATAATATAATGCAACACTGGTATGTGGAATGAACTTATGAATATGGACTAACCTTATACCTTAAAAGTAATAGAGTTTTGTAAAAAGGGATAAAGGAAATTTATGAAGGCTAGCATATGAGATATGTCAGTATTTTGTCTATAGATATTATATTATTTTGCCTATAAGGATAACTTAAAATATGGAAAGGTAAAGACATGATTCAAAGGTCATAACTGGTATGAGTAGAGAAAACAGAGATCCTTTATATCAAAATGGCTTGATCAGGACAAAGGCTTCAATAAATCATCCGGATAACGAAGGATGTAAATTGTAACACAATGTACACATATATGTCTACAAAACAAAATTGGATAGATCTATTTTTTTGTAAATGAGGGAATGCCTTCATAAGTAAATGTAAATATAATGATCTGGACCTCAGTCCCGGGCTAGACTGAAGGTTTTCTTCTCCATTCTTTCCTACCAGTGCTCGCAGCGAATGGAAACTTTGTAATTTTCAATTTATATATTAATAAATTTTTTGGCTACGGCCTTTTACTGATAAAAAAAAAAGATTCGAAAAATGTCATCTAATCTTATAATGATCCACCACTACAACTAAACTAAATTAAGAGTATAAAAAATATGTATATTCCATTAGAAAAAAAACCTATGCACGTAGACATGCACGCGCGCGCGCACACACACACACACACACACCATAGTGTGTGTGTGTAGAGAGAGAGAGAGAGAGAGAGAGAGAGAGAGAGAGAAAGTCAACCAATAAGAAAAGTAATTCCAACTACTCAAATAGGTAAGTGTTACACATGTGAAAAGTGTCATCAATGACACACTCACTACAACTAAGCAAGTTAAACTAAATGTATGATAAAATTATGTTATATTCTACTAACAAGAATAAAATTATATGCTAACATATATAACCACTTTCGATATAAATAGAGGAGTGGATACTATACGCCTCTTTTCGTGATTCGTGGTTCCCAAGCTTTCCAAATGCGAGGTTTAGTAGCAAAGGTTTACAATGATATAAATCCAATACACAAAGCTACCAATAACGAATAACTTGAAGCATAACCAATAAAATGTAAAAGCAAAGAAAGGAAAAAAAATGAATGCAAACTCCAAAGTGCTTGAAGTTTCTATTGTCTCTCTCTACTCCTTCCGAAACGTTGTTTTTGATGCTCAGTATTGGTGTGGGTAGCGTCTATGACTTGAGAAGCGTCGATAATTTTCTGATTGAAATGTGTGTGTAATCGCAAGATGGCTTGAATGCTAGAACCAAATTCACATAGTAATAGCGCACGAGAGCTTGAAATCTTGGATACTTCAAATGGTTATGAAGGGTTTATTATATAGGAATTGGGGATGAAATGAACGGTTGAGATCAATCCCAGAGATAGGGAGATGAACGGTTGAGATCAAAGGGAACTGAAGAAGCCATCAGTAAACTCCACCTCTTCAATTTGTAAAGAGGAGACAAAGTTTGGTTGACTGAAGAGCCAATTGTGAGTTACCTTTTTGAACTGAAGAGGTGGGTGAAGTTACCCATGTGGACTGGAGAGGTGGGTGAAGTTACCCATGTGGATTGGAGAGATGCGTGGAGTAACCAATGTGATCTGATTGGAGCTATCTCTTTGAAGATAAATGAATATTTAATTCATTTATTTAATTAAAGTTTTCAACATGTGAGATAATTGAATTCTTTTTGATTTAGAATTGCTTTATTGAATGAAATTAAATTAATTTAATTGGAAGAATTTAATTAGTAAGTTTAAATATTTGAATTTAAACTATAGGAAATTGAGTTTAATTAATTAATTAATGGTAATTAATCAATTAAGGTTAATTAATTAAATATAATTAATTATTTAATTAATTTTGGGAATTTGATTAGATGATTTAGGGAATGAATTTAGAGGAAAATAGATTATTAAAAACCATTAATTAATAGATGAAAATTAGTGTTTTTAATGTAAAGTCGCAAGCCTGTCCATTTTTGAGTGTCTACAGATACACATATAGAAAAGAGGCGAGACAAAATCAACCAATAAAAAAAGTAATTCCGAGTACTAAAAATTAGGTAGGTCTTTCACTTGTGAAAAACACTACCTACTCTTATAATGACTCATTCACTATAGCTAAGCAAGCTAAACTAAGTGTATAAGAAAATTACATAAATGACCCATTCACTATAACTAAGCAAGCTAAACTAAGTGTATAAGAAAAATACAAAATATTTTACTAGCAAAAATACAAACCTATACTAACATATATACCTAGTTTCTACATACATAAAGAAGAGTGGGTACATAAACAGAAAAGAGGTGAGACAAAACCAACCAATAAGAAAAATATTCCAATTAATTAAAAATATGTAAGTTTTTCACATGCAAAAAATGTCATCTAGTCTTATAATGACTCACTCACTACAACTAAGCAAGCATAAGAAAAATACGTAATATTCCACTTCCAAAAATAAAAGCCTATAACACATATATAACCACTTTTGATATATACAGGGAGAGGAGCAGATACATATATAGAAAAAAGGTGAGAAAAAACTAACGAATAAGAAAAGTAATTCCAACTACTAAAAAATACGTAGGTGTTAAGCTTGCAAAAAATGCTATCTAGTCTTATAATGGCCCACTCACTACAACTAAGCAAGCTAAACTAAATGCATAAGAAAAATATCGAAAATTCCACTACCAAAAATAAAAGCCGATAGCAAGACATGTAACCACTTTCTACATATATATAAAAGATCATATACATATATGGAAAAGAGGCGAGAGAAAGCTAACGAATAAAAAAAGTAATTCCAACTACTAAAACATAGGTAGGTGTTACACTTATGAAAAACACCACCAACTCCTTTAATGATTCATTCACCACAAAAAACAATCTAAACTATATGTACAAGTAAAATACTAATATTTCACTAACAAAAATTAAACCTATAGGAACATATAGAGAGATGAATGAATATATATGAAAAAACGTTAGACAAAACTAACAAATAAGAAAAATAATTCTAACTACTAAAATATAGATAGGTGTTACAGTTGTGAAAAATGCTATCTACTCTTATAATGACTCACTCGTACAACTAAACAAGCTAGAACTAAATGCATAAGAAAAATATCTAAAATTCCACTACCAAAAATAAAAGCCGATAGTAAGACATGTAACCACTTTCTACATATATATAAAAGATCATATACATATATGGAAAAGAGGCGAGAGAAAGCTAACGAATAAAAAAAGTAATTCCAACTACTAAAACATAGGTAGGTGTTACACTTATGAAAAACACCACCAACTCCTTTAATGACTCATTCGCCACAAAAAACAATCTAAACTATATGTACAAGTAAAATACTGATATTTCACTAACAAAAATTAAACCTATAGGAACATATAGAGAGATGAATGAATATATATGAAAAAAGGTTAGACAAAACTAACAAATAAGAAAAATAATTCTAACTACTAAAATATAGATAGGTGTTACAGTTGTGAAAAATGCTATCTATTCTTTTAATGACTCACTCGTACAATTAAACAAGCTAAACTAAATGTATAAGATAAATATTTAATATTCTACAAAAGAGGTTGGACAAAACCTACCATTAAGAAAAGTGATTGAAGTATTAAAAAATAAATAAGTGTTTTTTTTTAACCCTCGCGACTCAGCCTAGCGACCCAACATCTCATATCTTGGGTACCAGGGGCGAGTTGAGGCAAGACTAATCCGGAGGGGATGAACTGAACCGCTCGCAAGTCAGGTTCATCGGGCAAATCCAGACGAGAGTCGAACTTAAGACCATACACAAAATACCATACTTAAATTTCCCACATTTTGAAATACAATTTCATAATTTCCCCTTTTGAATAGATCCATCTATATTCCTTTACTCCACATGCAAAACATATCCTATATGTTTTTCACTAAATTTTTTTTATTATATTAGCAAAGCATATCTTTTATGGACCATACAAAATCCATATTTAAAAAAATTCCCACATGAATACTCTGGAAGGACTTTCTGAAAATTAATTTAATAATTTGCTGTTTTGATGAGAATCATTAGAGAACTTTTCTCATATATTTAAAGCAATGGATAATAGAAGCTAAAAGGTCCCCAATATATGTACAGTGGAGACACCTACCTTTCCTATGTCATGTCTCTTGTATAATGGAAATGGCAGGGCAATTATTGGTGTTGAAACCCCCAATAATGAAGAGGTTTGTATAGGACAGCACCCCTTGGGAAGGGCGCTTTCATTTTTAATGCAGGGCACATGTGATGGTGGTTGTAACCAGTACCTTTCCACGGAAGAAATGTGGATAAACAGCTTACATTTATATTTAATATTAATAATAATAATAATACTATACAAGCAAGTGTGGATAAGGCCTGATTCCTTGGAATAATCCATGCACGATCACCCCGTGCGATGCGACGGATGGAAAATGCGCACAAAAGACAAAAACTTATCCATCCCAATACATTATTTGTACGTCTCTATATATTTCTATATACCCTCTTTTTTTAAAGTTTCTTACTACGAAATAAAAATAAAATTTATATTTTCCCGCGTCACCGACGAACAACCCGGAGGAAGATTCTGGCGAATGTTCTCCGAACAAGTGTCGGGTAGACTTTGTCAATTTATAATGTAAAAAAAAGGCAGATGACGTGGACAAATCTTTTTGGTCGATGTTTTCAATTTCCGTATTTGAAACGAAATTAATCATTGAGTAGATTATCAAATAAAAATAATGAATGTGAGTAGGATGAGGGGAATTTTCAGGTGGGCTTTTCCATATTTTAATTCAGAAAAGTGTGGAGTGAAGTTAGGTAGTTTATAATTAAAGATAAGGTATGTGACGAGTTTAGTATCAAATTTATATTCTCTAATTTGATAATGTTTATGATTTTAATTTGCAGGTGGGCTTTAAAGTATGGAGTATCTCTGGATGGAAAACACGGAGAAAATTTAGATCGTTTATAATAAGGGATAAGGTTGGTGATAAGTTTAATGTGAAAATTAGATTTTCATAGATAAGGTATGCAATAAGGTTAATCTAAAATTAATTTGTATAATTTTTTATCTACATTTCTATAGATTTTAAATCAAAAAGTAGGAGTAAAGATTAAAGTCTAAGTAGGAATTTTTAGCTTAATATTTTTAAAATTTTAAGTGATATTTTTAAAAAATTTATTGTGGGTTGGTTTTGAGTATAGGTTAATTGCTTTAGTGATATATTATTCTTAAGAGGGGGTCACTATAGCCCTGTCTTGTCAACTATAGTTAAGTTTTTGGTGTTTTGCAAACTTTCAAGGGAAGTCAACAAATAAAGAAAGGCGATCTATAACTAAAAAAAAGGTATCGCTTAAAATCAAGGTTTTAAGTCTTGAGTATAGTTGAATTTTTCCTCTAATGAATCACTATGAATCACTATACGCCTGTCCTATCAACTATATTTATATTTTAGGTCATTTTCAACCATTTAAGGGGAGACAATTATGTAAAGAAGGATCTAGTATACAATACAAAAAGTAGGAGTTAGATTAATATAAAAATAATATTTTTTAATTTGTGTTTAAAAAAGTTTAATTAATATGTTTTGAATGGGCATTCTTGGTTGTGTTGAGTATAGTTAAATTACCTCTAGTATTACACTAAGATTATCTAGTTCAAGAGATTATGATAAAGGAGACTTAACTTTTTATTATTCTGTCAAAATGAGCAAACTATCTAAGTAACCTCAATGTGTTTTAACCTTGAAAGATTAATCCTAGAAGGAGGTCACTATAACCCTATCTCATCACATATAACTAGATTTTAGGTTTTTACAATCTTTCAACATGGATTAACTATGTAAAGAAAGACAATCCATCAGAATAAGTGGGAATCCAACAATTAAGATAATAGAGGTCCCTCACTTCATTTCAAAGAACCCAAGAACATATTAAAGTTACGAACAAACTAGCTAATCTTTCTCCTCCATATTTATGCATCAAACCTTCAATCTACTAATAGAAATACTTCTTCCATCAATATCATCTACAATAGAAAAATATGCATCAAACCTTCAATCTACTAATAGAAATACTTCTTCCATCAATATCATCTACAATAGAAAAAATAATAATATCAGCCTTCCCACAATTATTTTTTCATCATTTTGATGAATTAGATTCGGAGTGACAAAACTAAATAAATAATAAATAATAAACAAGATATTTATTAATAGAAAATATTAATAATTTGAGTAGGAAAGCGACAAGGAAGGAAGGTGACGATGTAAACGTGAGAACGTATCCGAAGAGAAGAAATGGGAGTGGTCCGTCCCGCCGCGTCACCAGTTTGGTATCGTGAGGATTGCTATGATATTGCACACCGACCATTATCCTTACATTTTCTGCTATAAAAGTCTTCCCCCCTCCCTCATTCCTTCATTCCTCCTTTGCTTTCCCCCACTGCATTCATTATTTTTCATCCCTTCCCAACACCATGTGTGGAATCTTAGCTCTTTTTGGTTCTTCTGACGCCTCCCATTCCAAGCGTGTTCGAGTCTTGGAACTCTCCCGCAGGTTTACTTTATTTATTCCTCATGTTTTTCTTTCTTAAATGAATCATGGTACTAATTTTGATTCTTTTTCTTCCCTCATAACAAAAGGGTGTAGAATTTGTAGTTTTGAAAGAAATGACATCATTAACAAA
Source organism: Thuja plicata (assembly GCA_018584345.1). Classification (NCBI taxonomy): domain Eukaryota; kingdom Viridiplantae; phylum Streptophyta; class Pinopsida; order Cupressales; family Cupressaceae; genus Thuja; species Thuja plicata. Next base: position 576,748 of record MU227773.1, read on the forward strand.
AGAGTAGAGAGTTTTTTTTGATGGGGGTGAATGTTTTAGATCTGCGAGGCAGCTCAGCGAGGCACGAAGTCTGATTGAGGGGCATCCACGCAGCCAAATTCGTCCAGGGCACAATCCTGACCTCATCCATTATGATGTCAGAACCTTGCACTCAAGCAAGACTTGATCTCTGGTGGCCTCCTTGTGAACCATTCAACTTCACCAGTAGACCAAGAGTCGATTGACTAAAATAGAGAGTTTTTAGTTATGAAAAAAATCGCATTAGTTTAAATTTTGCAGGAAGTAGAATATGTGCCTCTTGTTAACAGTAAAATTAGATATCTCTTAAATAAAGTTCAGAATCGTCTCATATACTGGAAACCAGCCAATGATTACAGACCATTAGAGGATTTCTATTTTCATTTCTATTTCTAAATGGAAATAAGAAAGTTGTTGCTTTATCAGCTGCCCACTCAAGTCTAAGTTTTGAAAAGTGCCAAAATGAGATGCTCAGCTAGGGAAGTTTTTGGGTGCCAAAATTTTGTCCATTTTGACTTCTTTTCCAAGTAGTTTGGAAAATTGGTAGGCAATACCCCACACGACAGATCCATTGTAGATAAGACAGCGTATTGATAGTTGGGACGCGATTAAACGACTATTTTTGAGGTAGATAGCAGGGGCCCATGGAGGAGTTTGGTGGGAAGTAAACTGAATTTTTGTTTTGTGTGTTGTTTGTGCAGGCTGAGGCACAGAGGCCCAGATTGGAGTGGACTGTACCGGAGTGGAAATGCCTTTGTTGCGCACCAGAGATTGGCCATTATAGACCCTGCATCTGGTGATCAACCTCTCTTCAACGAAGATAAAACTATTGTGGTCGCTGTAAGTTCCCTACCATTTCACCTTAAATCTTCCAACTCCCAGGATGGCAAACAAGAAGCCCAGTTTTCCAAAGCAGTTAGCCTCAAAATTTAGGGAAAAATTACACTTTTATTTAAAATCTTTCAGCTGAAACCTCCTGTAAATTCATACGAAAGTTTTGGGTCTAAACCCATGACTGGTTTTTTGTATAAGTTGGGTCAAATCGTAATGGATATTTCTTGTTTGTGAGCGTAGGTTAATGGAGAAATCTATAATCACGAAGAACTGAGGCGTGGGCTGAAATCTCACAAGTTTCGAACTGGAAGTGACTGTGAGGTGATTGCACATCTATATGAGGAGCATGGCGAGGAGTTTATCAACATGCTGGATGGAATGTTCTCCATTGTTCTGCTGGACACGCGTGATGGCAGCTTCCTTGCTGCTCGCGATGCGATTGGAATTACTTCTCTCTATATCGGATGGGGACTGGATGGTACACACCACTCCACTCTGGTTTTCTTTGCATAATTGTTGAAAAAAATTGCTTTACTGATGTTTTGTTATGGTTGACTGCAGGATCTGTCTGGTTTGCGTCAGAAATGAAAGCTTTGAACGATGACTGTGAACGTTTTGAGGCATTTCCTCCCGGGCATGTATACTCCAGCAAACAAGGTATACGGCGGATTTGGTGTACCAGTGACATACTGACATTTTAACCTTTTTAACTTTACATTGTGGTTTTCAATTTTTTGCAAATTTTTTTGTGGTTTTTTATCATAAAATATGCAGATGATGCTGAAAATTTCACAAAAATCTGTTAGATTTTGTAGTTTTTGATATTTTGGTCAATGGTGCATTTTTGTAGGGAGTTTAGCCACATCCTTTTTCCATGGCACCGGCTAAGCTCCAGACAAAATGCACCAAAGACAAAAAAAAAAAAGGTCAAACTTTTTTTTTTTTTAAATTCGTGAAAACACAGTGAATTGTTTGCAATTTTTGTGTGGTTTTTGACCACAAAATATGCAGATGATTAAGGACAGATGCTGAAAATTTCGCAAAAATCTGTTAGGTTTTCTAGTTTTTAAATTTGGTCAATAGTGCATTTTGTAGGGAGCTAAGCCACATCCATTTGAAAAAACAACTGTCCTTTTTCATAATTATATCATTTATAAGATCTTTTTTTATGTTAATGTGGGAGCAAAATCTATATGTTTTAATTCTCTCAGCAAGAGGTGTCCATTCTCTTAAATTTGTTCAGGGTACTCAAATTATCATATTTGCTATTCAATATGGAAGCTCATTTTTATGATGAAACTTCTTGAGCTGAGAGTTAAGGAGTGAAGGGTATCTATTCTGCCTAATTTGTCAAGCGCACAGACCCTGCCTCATCTCATGTCGAACCTTGCCCTCCACAAGACTTGATCCCTAGTGGATTCATTCAGAGTCATTCAACTTCACAAGCAGACCAGAAATCCATTCATTAATTAAAGCTTTTGAGTTTTGAAGGACCTTGCAATCATCAAGATTTTATCCTTAGTGAGCCCATTCAGAATCATTCAACTTCATAAATAGACTAAAAATCCTTTCATTAATGAAAACATTTGATTTATATTTAACTTTTTTTTACTAATAAAAACTTTTAATTTATATTTATATTTTTTTTCATCCCAAACCTGATCTACTAGTAAAACAAAAATTATATGCAATTTTATCCCTTTCTGGTTAAGATTGGCGTTTAGCCCTTTAATGAAAGTGGTACAGTGCAAGCATAAACTGATTGTAGCAATCGCATCTAAACTCTGATTTGTGCTTATTGTCATTTGATGATTCTTGCAGGAGGTTTGCGCAGATGGTACAATCCAGTATGGTTCTCAGAAAATATACCATCCACTCCATATGATCCTTTGGTTTTAAGAAGAGCATTTGAGAAAGTATGAACCATGCTTATTATGCTCTGTAAAATCTAAACTAAATTGGGGATGAGAAAAATATGAATGAAACTAACATAGTTGTGTCTGACTGATTGGGGATTACAGGCAGTCATAAAAAGACTGATGACTGATGTTCCATTCGGAGTACTTCTCTCAGGGGGTTTGGACTCCTCGCTGGTCGCTGCAGTTGCTGCTCGCCATTTGGCCGGTACTAATGCCGCCAAACTTTGGGGAGCACAATTACACTCTTTCTGTGTTGGATTAGAGGTCGGTCTCTTTCCTCCCCTTCAATTTTTGTTTCAATTTCCTTTATTTCCCCCTTCCTTAGCCTCATTCTACTAATCCTCTTTTCTCCTTCACATAAAAACAGGGATCACCAGATTTGGTGGCTGCAAGAGAGGTTGCGAATTATCTTGGAACCCTTCATCATGAATTTCACTTTACAGTGCAGGTATGTGATTCACTCATGTCTTTCCCAAAGTCCAGCACCAGTAAAATACTTGAAAGCAAGGGGAAGAAGATCCATCTCTGTGCAGAGTTTCATTCCTAATGTTTTTGATGTACCCTGCAATGACAGGATGGCATAGATGCACTTGAGGATGTTATCTATCATGTGGAAACATATGACGTGACAACTATAAGAGCAAGCACACCCATGTTCTTAATGTCACGAAAGATCAAATCTCTGGGAGTGAAGATGGTTCTTTCTGGCGAAGGTTCAGATGAAATTTTTGGAGGCTATTTGTATTTCCACAAGGCTCCTAACAAGCAAGAACTCCACGAGGAAACCTGTCGCAAGGTAATTACATCTTAATGCCACAAACCCTCTTTCTTTGCCTCTTTATCGAAGAAATTTCAATCTAAACATTCATGCTGTCAAATCGATTAGCTAACAATTCTGGGAAATCCTCATTTGAAAAAAAAACTCAAAAATAGTTGTTAATTTGTTGTCAAATTGGGCACGCAGATAAAAGCTCTGCACATGTATGACTGCTTGAGGGCTAACAAATCTACATCTGCATGGGGTTTGGAGGCTCGCGTACCATTTCTCGATAAGGAATTTATCAATGTTGCAATGGATATTGATCCCGACTGGAAAATGGTAAAATGTCTGCCATTATCCAGAGTAAAATTTGTTAAATGGAGTTTCAAAATAGGCAGAGAAAATTTCAGTGCACGAGTAGGAGTTGATTATATTGAGAATTGTGTAACAGGTGCGCCCTGACGAAGGGAGGATTGAAAAGTGGATTATGCGAAGGGCATTTGATGATAAGGAAAATCCTTATCTCCCACAGGTTTGACTCCAATCCCTGATTCTGATCCTCTGTTTACATACCCAATTCCAGACCAAGATCTAGCTGATGTCAATTATAACATTATTCTGGTGGTGATTTTGCAGCATATCCTCTACAGACAGAAGGAGCAATTCAGTGACGGCGTTGGTTACAGTTGGATCGATGGTCTGAAAGCACACGCGGCAGAGCATGTACGTTTTTTTTCTTCTACTGATTATTCGTGAACCCTAAAGTCGATCTGGATCTGGATCTGGATGTTCCAACAAAATAAGTTCCTTTCTTTTCAAATTTCAGGTGTCAGATATGATGCTGGCGAACGCCAAGTATGTGTTTCCCCACAACACACCCAACACGAAGGAAGCTTTCTACTACAGGATGATATTTGAAAGATTTTTCCCTCAGGTAGGTTTTGAAGGTCTCTATACCACCCAAAAATGTGGGTACAATTTTTTTTTTTTGGAGGGGTAAACTATTTTGATCTAAGTTATGAAGGATCATTTCAACAATAGATATCATAATGAAATTTGAATCATGGTGATAGATCATCATATTTAAACTATAAAATTAAACCAATTTCGATCAGATTTGAGTACAATTAGTCTTAAACAAAACCAAAAAACCTCATCTCCAATATAAACCTTCAACAAAACCCATTTTAATAACAAGAACTGCACAATCACAGTTAAAAAATCACACTTCACAGATTAATCTTTGAATGTATTGACTGATAATGGTGATGGGTATGTGCAGAATGCGGCGAGGTTGACAGTGCCGGGGGGCCCAAGCGTGGCGTGTAGCACAGCGAAAGCAGTGGAGTGGGACGCAGCATGGTCGAATCACCTTGACCCCTCTGGCAGAGCTGCTTTAGGAGTTCACGCCTCTGCCTACGCAGAGAAAGAGAAAGAGAAAGTGCCCCGCACACCATCACATTCAAACCTAACTGCTCGAACCGGTCTTGGGCAGGGCCCCCTCATGGGAGATCCACACCACCTGTTAGGGGAGTCGCCATTAAGGGCTGAAACTTGCAATTAATCTTTGTTTGTTAAGCTCTGCACATGCATGCCCACATCATGGGACTCAACTGTAACAAGTGTAAAAGGAGCACACATGGTTTCCTCAGTCAAATGTTTGAAAATTAGTTGTGTCATATAATGTCAGTTATGTAATTAAGTAATATTATTTGAATATCAAATGTTTAATTGTGTTGTAGAAATGAGGTCTCTACAGTTTATTTACTTGTGTTTTGAGTTTCTATGCAATTGTGATTCAAGTTTGTAAATTTGACTATGCATATTGTTTTTTCTCAAATCATATTCTATGATTTACGAATGTTTAATTACGAGTTAGTATGTATTAGTGTCTGAATATAAAAAAATATTTTGGGTCTAAAACTATAAATCAATGGTGGCCTCATTCCTAGTATAAACATTCAAATACAATTATTAAATAGATATATAAATTGGTCAAAACTTTTTTTTATTATTGTAAGAGATTTGGACTAAGCACCATTTAGATGCTACAACTTGGTCAAAACTCGCATAAACACATGTATAACAGAATTTGATATTAAATTGTAATAATTTAATCACAATTTAATCAATCTATATCCATTCTTCTCATATGCATATAAGTTGCATGATCACCAACATTTTTATATTCTACATCTTATATATAATATTTATTTAAAAAATAGTTGTGTATTCCTTAAACACATAGTATCTCCACTTATATGTTTGATTTTTTGATGTTTTATCTATATAGTATTAATTTACTATAATCATTCTTGTCTTGAATACCTTTTTGGTTTATACATCTCAATCACTATTAATTAATTATGATGCCACCTCAAACACACATGTATTAATAGGATCATTAATAAAGTTAATAATAGAGTAGAAAAAATCTAGAATCTCATAGTTATGTCATTTCATAGTATTTAGTCAATTACAATTTACAAAATTGATTTCCTTCAATTATTTGATTAAGAAATTTACATGTTAAAACTAGAATAAATAAATATTCACATGAATTTGATTCAAAAATTTACATGTTAAAACTAGAATAAATAAATATTCACGTGAGTTTGAAAAAATGTTTAGTTTGAAAAATATTCACATTCATACATTTTTTTCCTAATTTGTAAAATCAAAACTCTACCAAAGTCAACAAAGTAATTGAAATCATGAGACTGAAAGTAAAAAACATGATTAAATAATTTTTTTAATTTATTTTTTCTTTTTCTAACATCACTTTCATCATATGTCCAATATAGAACTTCACTTTCATTTGATACATTGAATCAACTTACGAACTTCTCATCAAGGAAATAAAGTACTTACGATATTTCATTAAACAAAAGTGATCACACATACATGAGATAGAACTTCACTTTCATTTGATACATTGAATCAACTTACGAACTTCTCATCAAGGAAATAAATATTATACATTTTCTTTCAAGTACTTACGATATTTCATTAAACAAAAGTGATCACACATACATGAGATAGAACTTCACTTTCATTTGATACATTGAATCAACTTATGAACTTCTCATCAAGGAAATAAATATTATACATTTTCTTTCAGGTACTTATGATATTTCATTAAACAAAAGTGATCACACATACATGAGATAGAGTTAAGAAAAGATACTAAGTTTAAAATAACTTAGTTTATCGTGTTATGTATACATTTTGCCCATCTTTGAGACAATGTAGTTTATTGCATTGTTTCAAAGAAAATTAAAAAATAGTGGCTACGAAAGGGGTAAGGACAAGAAGCACAATGCCCAGTCATGGGAAGGGGATGAGGAAGGATGACAATTTAGTATGATGATGTCCCCTCGAGAGGGCATGTGGGTTAGGAGAACACACACGTGCTCTCAGAAGGAAAGATGAAGGAAAAAGCTAGAAGCAAATGAAATACTTGAGGATGCGTTAAGGGGGTATGGATAGGGATATGGTAAATAGATGGTCATGGAGAGGAGTAAAAAATGAGGAGAATATGTATAGATGGATAAGATGATGGTGATGAAGAGTTGTACTTTTCTAAGTATTATATCATCATAGAGCTTATTGTGGCAAGTAGATGTAAGCATCAAGGTATGATAAGACCGAGATGACTTACATACCATTTGTAAGGATTGAAGACACTTTCCAACAAGAAGGAATGCTCTCATTCGTACTCAACTCAAAGACTCGTCATAGACAACCATGTCTTTGGACAAGTCATAACACTAATATAAGAACAATCCACAAACACACTATGCAAAAACAAAAGATTATGCTCCATCATAACCACTCTAGTCCAGGACACCCTCAAGTAGCATAGGAAACATGTTATTAAGATCAAATCGAATAAAAGATAACTCATTGGACCAAACAAGTCAATGACCATTTAGATATTCTTGCCAAAGTTAAGTGTTCTTGCTAGGTATGACAATGATGGTGTCTACTTTTAGGAATGAAGCATCTTGTATAAGATAAGTGTCTAGTTTCAAGAATGAAACAACCTGTATAAGAAAAATGATAGATCAAAAGGATAATGTCTAATTTTAGGAATGAAACATCTTATATAAGACAAGTGTCTAGTTTCGATAATGTAAAAACTCGTCGTATAAGAAACAATAATTGTTAAACATTGCTATTGTTGATTACGCAATTGATTGATTAGGTTGTGGACTAGCTTGGTAGTTTGTCTATTGATTTGTGATCTAATAAGCTCAATGTTTTGTGTAATAATGCAATTGTGTATGTTCAAAGTGTCGATCTTCTAGCAAGAGATGACTTATCATTTGATGTTTTTGGATTTTTGAAAATGTTTTGGTATTTTTGGATTTTTGAAATATTTTTATTATTTTAGATTGTTTTCATTTTTAGGATTTTTCAAAAACAATTATTCTTTTGGATTTTTTCAAATGTTTAGATTCTTTTAGATTTTTTAAAATGTTCTATTTTTTTATTTTTGAAAATATTTTAATTTTTAATTTTGGATTTTTGAAAATATCCATATCACTGATTGAAGTATTAAGACATATCAAGATTTATTCTCAAGCAAGATGTATTTATTTTCCCCTAATGTCTAGCAAGGCATAAAACATTATGAGTGAATGAATGAATGAACTCGTGGGATGAAAATCATTAAGTGAAGGATGTAGAGAAGTATGGAATCAAAGTTGATTTGATTTACAAAGACTATTTCACAATGGGATAACACGTTTATCCAAGCTAAGAAAGTGGATACAATAAGGTAAGGTGATGATATGGTGCATTGAATGTCATGTGGTCCATAGGAATGGGTAAGTCAAGATGTTTCTAAAAATATGTTTTGTAATTTACATCCTTAGTTTTGATCAAAGATCAAGAAATGAATTTGGATATGATGGAGATAGGATACAAATAGGAGAAGCACGCTCAAAGGAGATAATGGATGATGGAAGTAATAAATAGAGAAGATAATGGATATGGAAGGGTGTAGATAAGGTGAAGCATAAAGGATGCATGATCCTTATAGAAATCCTTAACCTTGTCAAGCTCAAAGGTGTAAAAGGGAATGTGGATGTAGATAGGGTGATGAGAGATAATGGAGGATGACGGATAATAGAGGATGTGGTGGATAGGATGGTGTGGATGGAAATTGCTCTCAAGTGTAGAGTGCAAGAGGATAATGGATTTGTAAGGTTTTCATCATGATACTTGTCCAAGGTGGCACAAGAAGTGGTTTCCCCCAAAAACATATTATTTCTTTTTACTTTTTTCTTTCCATTTTTATTTGTTTTCTCTTTTTGTGGAAAATAATTGTTGCATAATAGGAGATAGGGAAGGACTAATCATATTGATCTTTGGATAGCCCCCCTAAAAGACGTGCTATTAAAGGTATTCTCAAATATGTTGATAGGGTGATGGTAAATGGAGATGAAATGGATGATAACATAGAATGGGATAAGATTTATTCAAAGGATATAAGAAGAAGGATGGAAGATTGGAAAATGGGTGTTGGAAAATAGATGGGGTGTTGGATAATAGATGAGGTGTTGGAAAACTTGTGTATGAGTGGATGAAAATGTTTAAAAGATCAAGTTTGGTACACCCCTTGAAGGTTGGTGAAGTGATGGAGGAAAAATGGATTTTGAAGTTTGAGATTTTGATGGAGAAGTGTATGTGGATTTTGGGACATAAGGACCCAAAATGGATGAAAGGGATGGAGTATCTAAAATAGTGGATTTTGGGGCATATGGACCCAAAATAGATTTGAAAGGTGGGAGCTGTTTATATGGAGGATTGAGAAAATCCTTTAGAATAGAGAACATGGATGCCAATTTTGAATTTTATTTAGGATGTAATTCTTCTATAAGCAACTCGGGAATCCACCTGGTTATTTATTTTTTGTTTAGTGTAATGGGCCCTTTTGGACTTCTGGATATATATATAATTTTGCATTGTTTTTATATGTCTTCTAAAGGAGACACATGTTTATCTTTGGATGTAGGTTAATTTTTGAACCTATGGATTTTAGGCTTAGCATCCAAATTTATTCCAAGAGAATTGGAATTCATGGGTGGATAGGAATGATATGGAGATTTGTTGGATGAGTTCACATAGATGGTGTTAGAGTAAAAAGGATATTTAACTTAACTAATTTAATCATATTGATTAATTAATTAAGTCACCCTTTTTTCCTTCTTCACTGAAGCTAAATTTAGGAAGCTTTAGTTTGCATTTAATAAATTCTTTTTTATTTTATGCATGCATCCTTTAGGATTTTGATCTCCTTAATTAAGGATTGATCTCATTGTAATTATTATTCTGATTAATTGAGTCCATGTATTCCTTCCATTCTCTAATTGTGCATACACTTTCTTGTTTGAGGAATTTCTCTTGTACGTGGCAGGTTATTTGCATGCATGTGATTATTAGGCTTGTGGGAATTCATCATTCTAGAACTTTAACATGGTATTAGAGCTCCAGACCTGATGCTTCATTTTCATCAATTTTGAGATTTTTCTTACAACAAGTTTTTTTGTGCATCTTGGGGCAATTTGGATCTCACAATTATATTTAGAAAGCTTGTGAACAGTACGGATCTGGGGGTAGCTAAAAAATCTGAGCACTTTGGTGCAAAACAAAGGTCTCCATTGCGCTCAAAAAGGCCAAAACCCCTTAATCCATATAAAATTTGTCCATTTTGGAGAATGTGAAAATCTGTGCACATTTTCTGGGTTGCACGCTTTATGAGACAAATTTGTACCAGTGCTGACATCAGCACTGTCATAAAAAAAATTGTGTAGGTTTCTTCCAAAAAAATATGACCCACATTCTCATTTCAAGAGGGTTATGGTCCTGTTTCGATGAGGTCCATCCTCAATTGACTCGCTCTTTCGAAGTCGTGCAACACCAGAATAAAATGGATAAGTTTGTGGGGATTCTTTCCCTAAATATTCCATGAGATAGTCTTTTGTTTCACCTCGAGAGTTGCACTACACCTTGGGATATGTGGACCAAGTTTTATGATCTTTTGGCACCATCAATAAATTTAGAGCACTTCAGATTGAAGTGAAGTTCACATCTTTGCAACCTGATCCTTTTTCATCTATACCTGATTCTTTCTAAGCTTTGAGGTTCATTTCATATATTTTCTTCTACATTCTACTCCACCATGGATTCTTTGGGTCCACGATTTTCCATGCCTACCTTTGAGGTATTCTGTGATCGGTTGACACGAGAGAAATCCAAGCTCACACAGTTGGATGCTCTTCCAAGATCAAAGAACCAAGCATTTATAGCTCAGACATCTCCAGGGAAGCAAGCGCAGAAACATAAGCCACATGCCACATAGCCTAGGAAGGATTTCATTTCTCTGCACCCCTCTAGCCCACCTTCTCCTAAGGGGAAAAGTCAAAGACAGAAAGACCTAAGTGTGCTTATTGTAAAAAGCCAAATCATGATGAGTCACATTGCTATGAGAAGAAGATAATTGGATATGCAAAATAAATTTCAGATTTGAAAACTCTTATTATGTAGAGAAACATTGATATTCCTTCTTCTACTTCTCATATGTCTTCTTCTTCATCATCATTCTAGACAGATGGACATGACAAAGGAAAGTGTCATGCATTATGTGCAATAGCTGGTCCACACTCTTCTAAATGGTTACTGGATTCAGGTGCTTCACACCATGTGGCATCTTCTCAAGATTTATTCTCATCTTTTGAGGCTTCTCCTACCCCACACATTTGATGGGAACAAAAATGTTATGACTGTATGTGGGAAAGGTACTATTTACATTGATGATGATTCATTCAATGATGTAGTATATGTTCCATCTTTGTCCTCTAACATTCTCTCTATCTATTAGATTACTCACAGTAGGACAGGGAAGACAATTGATTTCACACAAGATCCAGTACAAATAAGAGACAATGGGATAGGAAATATTGTTGCAACATGGGTAGTTTATCATTATTCCTATTTGTAGTCTTTCTCTCATTGTGGCCCACCATCTCCACTATCAGAGAATCACTATCTTTCTTCACGAGACACTTTTGAGGTGAAGTCAGGTCACTTGAACTTATGTGTTGTTCCTAAGACCAATGTTATGACTTCTACACCTCCACCTCATATTGAATCTGTATTTGTTTAGTAGGATTCCTCTTCATCTTTTTCTGACATTATAGCTCCGTGCATTGTAATACCCTCTCAGATGGTTATACCTTTACTCTTAGATTGGACATTTTGACATAATTATGGATAAACTATATGCTTACAGTTATGTTCATTTGGATAGACCTAGATGATGATATACTTATCTAATATTTTGATGTATCCATTTATGATTATTGTCTTTACGCTTATGAGATTAGGAATTGTCTATCTTCTACTTGTTTATGAAATATAAGAACTAAACCAAGGATTTTGATTCTAACCTCTGTTATCTATGATGCCTCATGCTTTATATATATATA